>NW_012192873.1:76677-97353 GCF_000504015.1 Erythranthe guttata | reverse complement strand
GAGAGTGAACGTGAGAGAAAGAGTGTGAACGTGTGAGAAATAAAATTAAAAGCCTAACACATAGGGGCATTTTAGTCTTATCATATCTGATAAGGGGGGTCTCACTAATTTAGATTAGAATTTGGGTTATGGGAAAAGTCTTTAAAGTCAATTGGGTTTAATTCAAAATATTTTTCAAATGAGGGGGGTATAGCATATTTCCCCAATTTGTTTATACATAGATTAGTATAATAATGAAAATCATTTAAAACCTCCCTTAATAGTCATTTAATTTGACAATTTGTATTAATAATATCCACGTGTCTTTCAACTATTAGCATCCGTTTTTCTTCCATGGGCGGACCATCCGGTCCAAATGCGCACCCTTAAAATATATGAGTGAGTTTGTAAAAATAATGAATAGAGGAGAAATTTTTGTTGTAAAATAAAGAGAAACAAATTTAACTCGATGAATAATTGAATGCTTGGATTGTAGAAGCAAAGTAAATGAAGGATAAGCATAATAAAAATTAAAAAATTGTAAATAGTCACTTTTCATTCAAATGTATAAGTGATTTATATGCCTATAGAAATCAATTACTTTGAGTTGTAATAGATTACTTGTTGGGATAATATTATGTTACAACTATTAATCTTGTGTGATCAGAGTTTATTGACTACTAGAAGCAATTAAATAAACACAAGAGATTTAATGTGGTTCAGACATAAATGTGGCCTATATTCACGAGGATCTGTAAATACGATTTTACTAGTCCCGATTTACAGTGTACATTAATAGGACTTAATAAAAATAATAAAGACTCTTAATTTTTACGCCATTCTTGTACACAACTCGAACTTCGTACATTCTTCACAGCGACTCCTCTCCGCGAACCTTGAATCTTCTTCAAGGTTGAACTCCCTTCAGAAACGCAGTTGACCTCTCCCGAGATCTATACACCAAATCTGTATATGTTGGCACACACTAACGAGCTAGCACAATTTTGCTCCACAAAATGCTTCAACAATGCTTCAATCGTCATTGTATTTTTCTCCAAATGAAAGCCACAGTTCTTCGATGGTTTTTCGATGGTTTCTGAAGGCTTCTTGTAGCAACGAATAACGGAATAAGTCTTCAAAACCCTACTTTAACCTAAAGAAATAGTACATTAGGAAATACAATCCTAGTCGATTTCTACTAATATTCTAGATAAGTACAAAGATACTTAACTAGAATAAATACATGAAAATAAATAAAATTGCTAATATAAAATATTACAAAATAGGACCTAAATAATTACCAAAAATAAACATGGAAACAAATCTCTTGTCAATCTTCTATTTCCAAGCTTGGCGGATTTCTTCACTTTCAGACCTTGAAATATGGCGCCAACAATATCTCTATCTTAAAATTGGTGCTTCGGCCTCGACTGAGAGGAGACAATTAATCCATCAAATTTTGGGTTTTTAGGTGGTTGATCGCCACAATAAGTACTTACGAGAACAACGGAGAAAACCAAAAGGGAGATATTTAGTTTTCTTCGGGATAGGATGTGGGGTAAGATTAAAGGATGGCGATAGAAGTTCGTATCAAGAGCATAAACAAAAACCTTGATATTAAGGTGCTGTTAATTATAGGCGATTCCGTATATAATTTGTTAACATGAATTAGAGAATTGGAATATGCCATAATTAAAATGTACTTAGGGGGTTCCGACTTTTAGTATTTGAAGATTTTTAATCTTGCAGCAAAACAAGGGTGAGGATTTTAACTCCTCTTAAGTCCTTACATACTCAATCATTTGAGTAAAATATTTTTCTGGTGGAGATCTATTCCTAGCACAAATTTTGAGCAAGATTCTACCACATGGGGTGATATTCTTACAGAACTCCCTTTCTTTTGGGAGTTGGCCTTATAACGAGAATTGGACATGGAATTGGTGGATTATGAGTAAAAACCCCCCACACACCCTTACTAGAATATTCCTTCACTCGGCTTCTCCATAAACCGTGTCAGATTTCACTGACATGAATACATTTAATTTGTTTGGAAAATCTCGCTAATGAATGAAGAAAAATTGTCGACATATATATAGAGATTAATTAGAACTTTGCTATTCCAGTTGGAGGTTCAAGTCATGCTACCATTTGATACATAGACAGATGAGTACCATGTGCATTGGCACTGCATGCAAATGAGGAATGAATATGTATTTGGAAGCTAGAAGTTCATCCTAAAATCAATGGTTGAATCTTCTGCAGAGATATGTTTGTCGTCCTGATCTCCTTATTCGTTATGATTGCAATATGGACTAGGGGTGGTAAACGAGCCGAGTCGACTCGTGAGCTCGATGTGTTGGCTCGAAAAAAGCTTGAACTTGGACTCGAGTTTTTCGAGCTCGAGCTTTTTGACGATAGCTCGAGGCAGTTTTTAGTTAGAGAGCTCATGAGCCTACTCGTGAGCCTTATTCATTATTTTTTATTTTTATGCATTATTTTTTTATTAAAATAATGTATAATAATATAAAATATTATAGAAATAAAAAATGAATAAAATATAAATATTATATATATATATATATATATATATATATATATATATATATATATATATATATATATATATATATATATATATATATATATACTTACAATTTATTGTTTATTTTATAAATTTTTAAATAGTTTTTAATAATAATCAAAAAATATTAAAAAAAAAAAAAAAAAAAAGAACAACAAAACAAAATGAGCTTGGGCTCGAAAATAATGTGTATTTTTCTCAATAGAGGTATGAGTATATATATATATATGGGGAAATATGCAATACCCCCCTCAAAAGAAAAAATATTATGAGTAAAACACATTTGACTTTTAAGACTTCTGCCTAAACCCATATTCCAATATTAATTAGTGAGACCCCCTTTTTAAGATTGGATAAGACATAATTACTATTAATAGCAGTTTTTAAAATAAATCAAATATATATTTATAATATTTTTCCATAACCGTTTCCTTGTTTGTAGTTGTATATGATTTTCTCTGCGTGAATCCATATGCGTGATTTTGGTAGATATACGCAAGTATTTTTGGGCGAGATCGAGGTGCCTAGTCGTCGTCTTTGTAGCGCTCTGTGCTTGGTGTTGAAGAAAAGTTGCGTGGAAAAGATCAGAGATTGTTTGGAATTGTTTGTTTTTTTTTTTTTTTTTATTTATTTAGTCTATGGATTATAATGTTTGGTTAGCAATTTACGATCGTTTGTTTTGTTCAGAGCAAAATGTATGGGTTTGTGTCGTCCGAGTTGTATCTGATTTCATTTATCTCGATTTACAGAATAGTCCCATAATAGTCATATTCTCACTGTTCTGTTAATAATTATGCTACTACTGTCTGTTAATTTTCACTGTCAATTATACTGTTGTACAAAGCATAGTCACGTAATAGTCATATTCTCACAACTTTTGCAGGTTCTTTGGGCTTCGAATTTCACCTAAGGACTTTGGGCCACCTCTTTTCTGGCCCATATATTTTCTCTTGTTGATAAGTCATTTAACCACCAATCATTTTTTTGCTAATTAACACGTGTATTCTGTAATTTAATTTTTGGTAAATTCCACTTTTCCCTCTTTACTTTGCTCGATATCACAGAACATAGTCACATAATAGTCATATTCTTACTGTTCTGTTCATAATCATGCTGCTAGTGTTTGTTAATTCTCACTGTCAATTATACTGTTATACAAAGAATAGTCACATTATAGTCATATTCTCACTGGTATGTTAATAATCATGTTTTCGTGTGGGGAAAGCTAGTTGGCAGAATACAGTCGTATTTATACATTGTAAATCATATTTTTTGTCAATACTAATAGCATAAAAATTAATAAACATTCAAGTATGTTTTTTAATGCATAAAAAAAACACAATGAATGTGACTACTTCAACTCTACTCCAAACAAACAAAAAACTCGTTTGCGTTTTGATGATGCTTTCTTCTTCATTTTCATGATATAGATTTGAATGTGACTACTTCAACTCAAATCCTAACAGTATATGACTAGTAATGGGCGAGGGATGGATGATGCTGCACCAAATGTGTTCGATTTTTGGTATGCGATTGCAATTTCAAGCGAGAGAGTTTTTTATTTGGGGGAGTTTTCATTTCTGTGCGTCTTCTTGAGCGAATTTTCTGTGATTTGATTTTTTTTTTTTAATTTGGAAGCAGTTTTTTTAAGGGAAAGTAGATATTAATGCTAATTAATTGGGATTTATGCACCCATATTATTAGGGATTTCAAAAATCATGGGTAGTTGTTACAAAGCGTGATAATTGTTGGAAGGGTAATACTGGGAATAAAATTTCTAGGGGGTTATCACAAAGAAAGAATTATGGTATGGACATATCACTATTTCTTATCTAAAGGAGGGGCTTATTGCTAATGACCCCATATATATATATATATATATATATATATATATATATATATATATATATATATATATATATATATATATATAATTATATGATATATATATATATATATATATATTTCTATATATATATTACTATATATATATATATATATATATATATATATATATATATATATATATATATATATATATAGGTATACCCAAAGGAACAAGCTATATAAGGAAACCTAATCAAATCAAATCCCTAAATTATGGATATAATATATTAACATATATAATCATGCTTTAATGCACTTGGGTTCTTTACAGCGCGTGCTATGGGAGTTGCTGAACCAAAAGAGATACTTGCTTGTATTGGATGATGTTTGGAACGACGATCAAGACAAGTGGTCTCAGTTAAGAGATGTTTTGGCTTGTGGCTTGAGTGGGAGTTCGATTATCGTCACCACACGATTAAAAAAGGTTGCTGAAATAATGCGAACACTTCCACCACATTACTTGACTGGATTGTCAGAAGAGCATTGCTGGATGCTTCTCCGAGAACGTGCATTCGGCCAGGGTAATAAAGAGTTATCTCCCAAGCTGGAAGCCATTGGTCGGCAGATAGTGAACAAGTGTTCTGGTGTCCCTTTGGCTGCCAAGGCGCTTGGAGGTTTGCTGCGATTTAAGAGGACAGAAAAGGAGTGGATTTACGTAAAAGAAAGTGAAATGTGGGAATTACCTGAAGAAGAAAATTTGATACTGCCAACCCTGAGATTGAGTTATCATCATCTTCCGTTAGCATTGAGACAATGTTTCGCTTATTGTGCAGTATTTCCCAAGGATTCTCGTATTCAGAAAGAAGAATTGATCTTTTTGTGGATGGCGCATGGATATATTTCATCAAAGAGGGTAATGGAAGTGGAGGATGTCGGGGAAGAAATATGTAACGAGCTAGTGTTGAGATCACTTTTGCAATGTGATACAGATCCGGATACAAACAAACCCACTCTCATTATGCATGATCTTGTTCACGATCTCGCCCGGTCAATCCTGGAGAATGAAATTCCTAGAACACAAGTGCTAAGGAATGTCAGAAATGCATCTTACAGCAAAATCAGGCAAGTAAATTTGCGAAGAAAGTTGATGGCATTTCCAACAAGTAATAAACCTGAGATGGACATGTCTTTCGTATTAACAAACTTTTGTCGTTTAAGAATATTAGATGCTAGTTGGACAGGGGTAGTAGATTTTCCCCGTGCACTAGGCAAACTAAAACACTTGAGACACTTGAACTTGTCTGGAACTGGAATTCGTACCCTACCAAAATCATTGTGTAGTCTATTGAATTTGCAGGTCTTGAACTTGGATGACTGCAAAGAGCTTGTGGCTTTACCCAAGAAGATGAGATACTTAGTGAATCTCCGTCATCTGTATTTGGAATCATGCACGTCGTTGAAGGAGATGCCGTCTAAAATTGGTAAACTTATTGGCCTTAGAACATTGAGTGTGTTCATAGTGGGTCGTAACAGAGGAAATCGATTTGAAGAATTGGAATGCTTGAAGCTGTGTGGCAATCTTAAAATCCGCCATCTGGAAAGAGTGGAAAACCCAACAGACGCAAAGAAGGCAAATCTTGCTGAAAAAGAAAATCTTCGTGTGTTGTGGTTACTTTGGGAATGTGAGAAAATTGCATTGAAATCAGGAGGAGAACAAATAGATGAGAAGGTGCTTGAAGCACTCGAACCTCACCGAAATCTCGAGTATTTAGTGATAAAGGGGTTCGCGGGTAGGTGTTTTCCAGTTTGGATGTCAAGTTCGACTCTGGACAAAGTGGTCGATATTTATATATTAGATTGCCGGAATTGTTCGCATCTTCCACAACTGGGAAATCTACCCCATCTTAAATCCTTGCTCATACGTAATGTGGCGGGGATAGAGTACATTATTGAGGATCCATCAATAAGCGTCCGAGTCCGACAGTACTTCCCATCTTTGGAAACACTGCATCTGAAGTCTCTCCCCAATCTGAAAGGGATCCATAGAAATCTTATTGTTTGTTATAACACTAAAGTTATTTTAACAAGGTATTTATAATATAATTTTGTGTATAGTGATAGCTTATTGTTTGTAAAGAAGAGTAAATGACACACGATTTTTTATGGTTCGACAAATAAAATTTTACTAGTCCATATTTATGTGCGAACAATAATGGGAATTTATAAAAACACTAAAGACTCTCATTTGATGTTAAATATCGTTGTCGTGACGTACACTACTCGAACTCTTGTCTTCAAAACGACAAACTCCTCAATTAACATTCATGGACTCCCTCCAATGTTAAATCCCTCAAGTCGATAATCTCGATATTCTCAAAGCATTTCTCCGAAATACCAATCTTCTTTATGATTTGATATAAGAAAATCATATAAGAAACTAGTAGGTGTTGCAATAGTTGCAACGATAGCACAAAACTGCTCCTATAGATTACCCTTGCAAATCCATCTGGCTGAGATGTGTATTTGTAGTAAAAGTTTCAAGTGTTTTTCACTTTTGTGGAAAGCGATAGGTAAAATTGTGAAAAGCGTATGTAATTCACTTTTCCTGTTTGGTTACTAGCTAAAATACTGGATAAAATAATTCAAGGAAAAAGAGGAAATTTTTTATAACGTGAAATAAGGAAAAGGGCTTTTCCTCAAAAAAAATGAGGAAAGTGTATGGAAAAAACGACCGGGCTTTCTTCTTTCTCCTCACTTCTTAAATTTATCCCTCTTTTATGGCTTCCTTCGAAATTACCACCAGACCGGCAGACCCTCCTTCACAACCCTCCTGCCGACCGCCGCCGCCTCACTTCACCACCACCTAGGGGTGGGCATTCGGGTCGGGTTATTCGGGTATAACCCGACCCGGTCGGGTATTACCCGACCGGATCGGGTAATTTTTTACATAGCCGGGTTTTTCCCGGGTTCGGGTACCCGGTGATCCCAAACCGGGTCGGGTCCGGGTAATAGAAATTCTACCCGGGTACCCGATCGGGTACCCGATCGGGTACCCGATCGGGTACCCGGTTTAAAAAAAAAAAAAATTTTTTTTTTTTTTATATATATATATATATATATATCTGTAATACATACTATATATATATATATGTCTATATTTTTATGTATATATATGTATATGTCTGTGTGTGTGTATATATATATATATATATATATATATCAGTATATGTATATGTATATATATATATATATAAATATATATATGTATATTGCTATATATATATATATGTCTGTATATATATGTTTACCTTAAAAAAAAAAAAAAAAAAAAAAAAAAAAAAAAAAAAAAAAAAAAAAAAAAAGGAAAATAGCAAAACCCGGTTATCTCGGGTCGGGTTCGGGTAATTTTTTTTTTGCAAAAAACCCGAATAACCCGACCCGAATAACCCGAATAACCCGACCCGACCCGAATGCCCACCCCTACCACCACCAGACCCTCAACGCCGCCAATCGCTGCCGCCTTCATCACCACCACCAGACCCTCAACGCCGCCAATCGCTGCCGCCTTCATCACCACCACCAGACCCTCGACGCCGCCAATCGATGCCGCCTTCATCACCACCAGACCCTCAACACCGTCAACCACCACCAGCAACCTCTCCACCGCCGCAAAAAACCTCACAAATCGTTCATCCGCTTGAGAAGTCATGAGCCCAACACCATTCTCCACCACCTAAGAGATGAGTTTATTCTCGTCTCCAATTGCCCAACTTGGTTTTGATAGATTTCCACTCTTGCCAGCAATCTGGTGGAGAATTTCTCCATTATTAATTCACAATTTTTTTTTCTTTTTCCCTTTTTTTTTTTTTTTTAAATATTTTTATTTCTTTATTTAATTATTTATTTTTATTTTTAATGTGTGAAAGTTTTATGTTTTTCTTTTGAATGGATAAATCTGTGATAATTATAACAATGAACAAAATATGTTCGTCACCGTTTGTTTGTTATTTTCGTTTTTCTTGATATTTTCCATCCCGTTTTCTCTAGGAACCAAACAAAACTATGGAAAATGATATTCCAAAAATTATTTTCATCACCATTTTTCTTAGGAACCAAATACAATTGAGATTTCAAAAGTCCTTGATTTCCTTTTCCTTTACATTTTCATTTTCCTTATTTTGAAATCCATGAACCAATTAGAGCCTAAGTTATGAGATATATATGCGAATTTTGCGATCCATAGGTTGACACAAAGATATCAATCATAAGGAATTAAAATATTTCATTATATATACAATCTAATAATTAGATAAGAAAAAAATTAATTTTCTTTTTAATATATAAACAAATACGTTATTAAGTTTGTATTACAATAAATCTCTACAAGTATGGACTAAATACTTCCTTATAAAACATGAAAACAAATTAATGACAACCTAAACACCTAAGTAATTGGATTCTTCAATGCTCTTGATCATCGTCATCGCCAATCATTATAAATAACAAAATGGAAAATAAGTACAAATGAAGCATACATCCATATATCTTACACTTCAATTAATAAATCTCATATTTGGAAAGTTTTGGACCATTAGGCTATGTTAGTGATCGTATGACTAAGTTAGCTATAAAACATTAGAATTGATATATATATATATATATATATATATATATATATATATATATATATATATATATATATATATATGGGTGATTACAAATAAGCTTATCAATGGGCATTTATTCATAAAGAGATCCAGATAAAAAACATCTTTATCAATAAGTCCACACATGGTCCAGATTTTTGTAAAGGACTAAAATAACCGCTCATACTTTAATATGCTCCAATTTCATCCTTAACTTAATTTAACCTCAATTTGACCCCAAATTATTCAATTTTGACCCAAAACTTTTTTTTTCAAATTTTTTTTCCCGCCGGATTCCGGCGTTGACTTTTCAAAAAATTTTGTTCTTCCGGATTTTTTCGCCGGTTTCCGGCGTTGACTTTTTCGAATTTTTTTTTTCTTTTCTTTTCTTTCTTTCTGTAACTTTCTATTTTCGTTTAAACAATAATATTGCTGTGATTGACAGTAATATTAACTATATTACTGTTAAACACAGTAAAATTAACTAAACTACAGTTTAACACAGTAATATTACTATATTAATCTCTAGCACAGTAATATTAAAACAACAAAACTCATTATTATTGTGTAATAGAGTAATATTACTATTTTGATCGTTCAACAAATGTAAACATAATAAAAAGCCAAAAGAATTAATATTACTGTGAGTGATAGTAATATTACTATAACAAC
The DNA here is from genome assembly GCF_000504015.1 of Erythranthe guttata. The sequence goes on along the minus strand of NW_012192873.1, from coordinate 87,648 downwards.
AGTAATATTACCGCTAACCACAGTAATATTACAATAATAGACAGTAATATTATTACGTTACTCCGTGAATAACTCAAACAAACAAAAAAATTCAAACAAAATAATAATATTGATATGGTTGACAACAATATTACTATAACAACAGTAATATTACCGTCAACCACAATAATATTATTGTGTTTACAGTAATATTACAATAACAGACAGTAATATTATTACGTTACTCCGTAAATAACTCAAACAAAACAAAAAACCCAAAAAAATAATAATATTGATGTTGTTGACAGTAATATTATTGTGTTTACAGTTATTTTACTGTGAACGACAGTAATATAATTACGTTGACTTGTCAACAAATCAAACAAAATAAAAAATAATAATATTACGTTAATTTACTGTCAACGGCAGAACAATTACATAAATGTATTGTCAACGGCAGTACAATTACGTTAATTAACTGTCATTGACAGTATAATTACGTTAATTTACTGTCAGTGACAACACAATTACGGTCAACGTTTAGCGACAGACGTAAAAAAAAACACAAAAAAACTTAAAAAAAACACTAAAAAAAGTCAACGCCGGAAACCGGCGAAAAAATCCGGAAGAAAAGAAAAGAAAAAAAAAGTCAACGCCGGAAACAGGCGAAAAAATCCGAAAGAAAAAAAATAATAAATTGAAAAGTCAACGCCGGAATCCGGCGGCAAAATTTAAAAAAAAAAAAAAAAAATTGGGTCAAAATTGAATAATTTGTGAAAATTAGGGTCAAATTGAGATTAAATTAAGTTAATGATGAAATTGGAGCATATTAAAGTATCTTCCAAAAAAAGTCAAAATTGAATTTTTGTGGTCAAAATTTAATTTTTGTGGACAAAATTGATTAAATTGGGGTTACAATTAAGAATTGGGTATAAATAGTTGAGGGTAATATTGACATATACATGAATGTTTCCTTTATTTATAATAAATATTAAAGGGATGAGCTTATTGGTGAAAGATATATAGTCCCTAAACCTAGAATAATAAAGATGCTTGGTTGGGGACTTATGCACAAAAACTCCATTGTTTTAAGGATAAAATTCTACTTTTCCTCTTTAATCACTCTCTACTAAATTAATCACAGGAGAAGAGGTGCAACTAATTTAACCAAATTATAGCATTTAATTGTGGACTTCAAGTATATATATATATATATATATATATATATATATATATATATATATATATATATATATATCAACAATACTATTTATCATACCAATCCTTGAAGTTAGTTGTTTGGAATAGAGACAATTATAGTCATAGTTCACATGTTAAAACTGCTTTATGCTACCAAAACATTAAATATGTTTTACTTGTAATCCTTATGCTGCTATTATTGTTGACCTTGTCATTACCCCCATTTGGAGGTTGGGACCCAAACTAAATAATATTATTCAGATATTTTTCTATTATACTCTCATCTACTCATGATTTGTTGACCTGAGAAAAAGATTGAAAAAAAAAAAAAGATTGAAAAAAAATCAACTAACATAAATGATGGAGTTGAAACTTTATTATATGAAGTATTGAACTACAATTTCTAATAGCAAATTGAAAGATGGGATAAATTGTTAGAAATTTATCGTAAATACATATGAATCCTCAAGAACCAACATGTTGAATCAATGAGGTAATACATAAATATAAAGACGGAAGCGTATCTTACTCCATGGTATTGTAACTTCGAATCTCCAACGGATTTCCACAGGATTTAGGTGGGTCTTCCAAACAATTTGCAATTCCCTTCAAATTTCTCTCTCTAATTGACGGATTACCTTACGAGATGGAATGACTGAGTTTATCTAGAGACCATGATCCTTTATATAAATTTAGAATCCAGTTATATTAAAAATATGATTCAGCCCCATCAATAAATTATAATTAAATCATAATTTGTACTCTAACATCCCGTAGGTCCAATCAAATAATCAATAATCTTTATCGTTTCACTTTTAATTTAGAATATCCAGTAGATAGTCATACACAATTAATTTACATATGCGTGCTTGTACATTATTTTAATAGTCCATCAATTTTCCACATTTAATACATATAATATATATTTTATAAATGTGTACACATTTTAAGCTCAAATAATGCAATCATATAAAAGGGTATTCTTTACAATATAGTTCATTGAACATACTATTATAGGACTAACAAAACTTTCGTCACATTGATCGTGTCTAAATCAATAATGATCATGTATACAGATACATGGCCAACTTTAAAATTTATTAAGATCAACTTTTTAACATATAGTGTGGAACCAAAATTTATTTCTTCAGAAATTAAATACATAAATTTATTTCCAACATATCATAGAACTACCAAAATATGTACATATATATACACATACATACAAAATCCCATTGAACCATAGTATCCTTCAATGATACTACATTGGCATGATGAGCAATGCTCATGAAAGACATTAGATGTTGATCCATTAGTAAGCAGATCCGCAATTGTGGAGTTTATCTTAAAATGCTCTTTGTAATGTTAATTTTTTCATCCTTCACAACTAAAAAAATTACACGTAACCAACAAATAATTTATTCTAATAAATAAAATAAATAATATGTTTTCCTAGGTCTGGGTGGTGAACTTATTGAAGTATCTCGGACACAAAATTCAAACTAACCATATATTTACATAAACAAAGATCATAAGATACTCATTGTTATCATCAATCCAATATTTGAAAAATGTGAATACCTTATAAATAATTTCCATCAAGTAATCAATGCATACCCAAGTTAACGAGAATTCTTTAACTTAGAATCTTCAAAGCCGAAAACACTAAATAAAGCTTATATTAAATATCGAGGGACTAAAAGACTAGATAAATATTGTTTGGATATTAGCCTAAAAGTCTCATTTTTATCTATTTAAATGATCTTATAATAATATAGTTTATTAATTTCAATTATTTATGAAATGTAACTGGGTGATCAAATGTTTTTAGATTTAATTAATTAATTGCATGAGTATAATATGCTAACAATACTGGTAATCGTGGGATAAAAAATAATATTTTTCACGAACACAACTATTAAGGTTTATTTATTTATATTATATCAACTAGTATTCGGCCTCGTGCGTTGCACGGGCATATATTGAAGAAAAAAAAATATAAGATAAATAAAATTAGAAATTAGTAAACATATATGAAATGTACAATAGCAAAATAATGGAACATTGAAAATGTAAAAATTCCACTAACTGCAATCATAATCTATATATCTATTTTAACAATAAAATTTAATATCCATACGTGTAACGTGTGCTATAAAAAGGGAAAGAAAAGTTAGTGCTGGAAGGGAAAAAAAAGAAGAAAAAAAGAAAAAGAAAATAATGAAAAAAGAAAAAAACGAACGTGAAAAAAAAATTCAGAGTTGATCGTGTTTAGTGGGGAAGGAAAAAAAAGAAGAAAAAAAGAAAAACAAAATAATAAAAAAAAACGTATCCTATAAAAAATGAGAGAAAATTTAGTGCTGGAAGAGAAAAAAAAAAGAAGAAGAAAAAAAGAAAAATAAAATATTTAAAAATAAAAAACGTGAAAAAAATTGACCGTTTTTAGTGGGAAAAGGAAAAAAATAGGGAAGAAGAAAAAAAAGAAAAAGAAAACAATTAAAAAAAACCGAGACGTGTTTTATAAAAAAGGAAAATAAAAACAAATAATTTTGAATGTCTTATAAAAAAGGAGAAAATAAAGAAAACAAATATTTCACGAAAATATTTGAAAAAACCTACTTTTAGAGTTTCTGGACAAACTTTTGTTTTATATATAAAGAATAATTTATTTAGTCATTTTAAATTTTAAAATTATTTATTATATTTATTAATTAATAACAGTTAAAAGTTTAGTAGTATATCTTATATATAAAAGAAAGAAACGTGGGCAACCTAAAAAACCCAAATGGTATTTCTGTAATTATTTATTTTTAATATTTTTTCTCTACTAATTTCTAACTATTTATTTTCAACAATTATCAATCTCCTTTTTCATCAATATATCTCAAATCTTAAGAGATAAAGATAGAAATAAGATTTGTTAAATGTTAATCTATATATTTGGATTATAAATCTTAATATATAAGATTTCAAAAAAACTAATGTTATATAAAATATGAATAATACTACATTATTAAATTTTACTATGTTGTTGTACTATATTTTCTTATTATGTATTAAATTGATTATCTTTTTTCACTTTTAAAATAATATTTCGTGCATCGCACGGGGAAAAAATGCTAGTTAATCATAATAACAGTTAAAAAAAAATTACTAATGTAGTATATTATAATTAATAATTTCTTTTATTATAATATAAATATGTTATTATAATTTGATGCATAATATAATGGAATATGATCTACAAACTATTTTAAAAAATTAAAAAAAATAGTTGTGTCAAACATAAACAATGTTTTTCGAATATTTTGTTAAAGTTGATGTTTGAAATATTGTTCACCTATTATATATAATAAATACAAATAACCAATTTGAAATAAATTATTGAAGATATAGTTTATTATGGGGGATCGAAATATGTAGGTACATGAAAATGATTTTCGAGATGAAAGCAAAAACAGTGTTTGAATATTGAAGATGAAGATGATGTTAAATGCAAGAAGACAAAAGAGAGGCCAAGGCCTCCACCTAACAAACTCAAGGAAAGGTAAATAATATTATTATGCCTCTCTACCCCCAACCACGTACAGTGCAAAAATTATATATAATAAATTCGCCTGGAATATAATTTTCAGCTTTGCTTTATAGAAATCATATTCCCACCAATTAAGCACAACTTTTGTTCTTTTGTCAGCCTTCTTTTATTGTATGTTTTGGCACCACTTGTCTCTCTCTAACTAAACCTTTCACTTTCCACTATTATTTTTCTCCTTTATTCGCGAACATATATAGAAAATGGAGAGACTCGGTCCTACTCTCTCTCTCTCACACACACACACACACTAATATAGAAAATGAAGGGACTAATTGGTCTACTTTATTATAGTAAGACTGTAGGAGCATGCATAGTTAAATAACCTAGGTTAAAATTTCATCTCATCACTTTAATTTTTCTACTGGAAACAAATTTGTGTTTATTAAGAATTAAGATTTCTAAAAACAAAAAAAATCTCAAAAACAACTCCTAGAGTTTCTCTATGATGTGATTGTATGTTAAAAAGATGTAACTGTATAAATTGTATTCCCTAAATAAACAAACAAATATTATTCTATTTTTTCAAATTCTTGTTCTATAACATATTTTCCTAGCACTTTTAAACATGAGTTGACCGTTATAGTTTATTTTGTCTCATTTCAACTAATAAAAAAAAAACTTTCATTCTCCAATTAATCTCTCAAAACTTATTTCTCCAAAGTAAATTAAAAATAACTCCCCAAAACGTATCCAAACATTTGCCCCTTTGAGTTCTCTTGTTAAGAATTTGTTAATATAAGTAACTTACAAATTTCGTGACGGAAGTAAAAAAGTTACATGTGTATACTTTTATCTTGAAATTTAACAAAATTCAACTTGTTTTGTAATTTAACAAAAATAGAATATTGAAATTCCATCAACATCCCCACCTCTTCTCCTCTTTCCTGTTTTTAACACCTTTTTATTTCACACCCCACCCCAATTGTTTCTCTCTCTCTCTATCTTCTCTCTCTCACAGTCACACACACCACCAGCTCAAAACACAGAATTTATTTGATTTATTATAGTAACTCACAAAAAATCTTCCTTCAAATTCCATCAACGTAACATCCCACTTGCCCCCCATTCTCCGTCACCTGTTTTCCTTATACGCAACTCTCTCTCTCTCTCTTCTTTCTCTCTCTAAGTTCTAAGTAGTTTATTTGGGAAGAAGGAAGGAAGGAAGAAACCATGCCTGTGGTGGTGGTTGCCGACGACCCAGCTACGGCGGCTGGCGAACAAATTAGGTGCAGAAAGCCCAGAACTCCTCCGGATAACCCAGAAACAGATCCGAATCCAATTCGTACGAAAACCACAATTTCGTCAATCCTGATATCATCAACAAATGAAACAACTTCCAAAAAGAAGAACTTCACATCTGCAACATTCAGAGGACTAGGCTGCGCCGCCTCCTCACAAGTCTCCGTCCCGGCGGTCATTAGAACATCCGCCAATTGGGAATCCAAGAAATTGAAGAAGAAAAGGCTCAAAACCAAGATAAACACCAACGATAACCTCCTGCTGCCACCCCCCATTATCAGCTCCGATAGTAGCTCCAGAGACAACCCATCGTCGATTTCAATGGCGTTGTCTTCTTCGAGCTGTGTGGGTGTGCCTGATGTTTGGTGCGGCCCTGGTTTGGGTCTTGTTACAGATGCTTCTTCTGTTGATTGTGTTGTTTCTAGAAGGCCCGCCCGAGGCAAAGTTGACGCTGCTGACAGAATTCTTCTTGCTCAGAGGGAGGTATTATCTTCTGTTTCTTTATTTTTTTCGAATTCTGTTCTGGTTTTCGTTTCGTTGTCTATGTGTCTGTGAATATGATTATGGACCTGAATAATTGTTTTGCGTTGAGGAGTAGGGTTTAATTTCTTGTTATTTCGCGTTTATGTGTTTCGTGGATCTTGATTCTGTGCCGCACATTGAATTTGTCGGCAGCCGTTGCTATAAAAATATCTTCTTTTTATTTATTTATTTTGTGCTTGAATTTTGAGTGAAGTGTATATACATATCCTCTTGAGTGCAATATCCGAAAGTGGCATAATAACCGGTTCTAATTATCAGAAAATTCTCATTTGATTTGTCACCTGGTTCCCAATTTTCTATTACATCTACATTGACTTGGTTGGTAATGAGTATTTATTTTCCACTTCACCCTGATTTTTTCGGAATGGTTTTCGGGTTTTCAAGTGTTGAGTTGAACATTTGGACTCGGTTATTATTTTACTATCAGTTTTACACACAGGCCTCACTTTTTTTTTTCCCCTTTTTTGTTGATTGTCAGCGTCCGTATAATAGTGTTAGGCGAATGGTTAGTCCAGAAGAAAACCCTTTTATTGAATCTGACTCTGCCTTTGGAATAAATCGATTTCGATCCGATTTTTCTGGATCCAGACATCATCATCATCGTCACCATCATCATCTCAGACATGGTGCTTTCCATGGAGGACTTGCTGAGGTTAGCTTTTGTCCCTTTGTATGGACAGATACACTATTTCAGTTCCACTTACTTTTCTTTATTTATTCTATCTCAATATAATGTTGCATGTTCTTCACTGGAAACTACATATAGACATATTCTTTTCGTTTTTTTTAAATTAACAATTGATAGTATAGACATACTTAATTAAACATGAATACAAGTCTTGCATGTTGCAATCCCGTTCCTTTGTAATGATTTTTGGCTGTTTTGACTCATTTATAATAACTATTATTTTAGTTTACCAATCAGTTGTGCTTGAGACATGGGATTTAATTAAGATGAATCACATATTTGACTAGGTATGTTAGAGAACATAGGTGACAATATCAGTATATTTTTTTTTTTAAATTCAACGTAGAATTGAAACTACTTTGACTGAGTTACTATTCTTATGATCATAACGAAGTTGATAGTTTATTTCCATATCCGGGAAAAAGTTTTTCATGTAATCCTGAGAACATTGGAGTTGACTTTTCTGAACAAAATCTTATGGATGAAGCTTAACAGTCATGATATGAAAATTCTGAAAAGTTTGTGTGCAGAAATATCGTATTTAACAGAATAAATGATGCTCGTGAATATAATAATATACAGAAATGATTATTTTTCTTGTAAACTCATTAGACTGTCTTAGATGAGATGATAACTCACACTACATTTTGTGGGGACGAGGCCTTTAAGGGTTTGTTTGGATTGTTGGATAATAGTTGATACACAATATTATACACATGCCAAGTGATATATATCACAGAAATATACCCACTATGAATCAATTCTCATGATAAATATATTTGCAGATTGTAATGCTCCAAAGTAATCTAATGATGGGAGGGAGATCGGATAGGCTTGATAGATACAGGGATCTCAGGCTTGACGTTGATAATATGTCTTACGAGGTATCTTTCTCAGCCTTTTGTCATTATTATTATTATTATTATTATTATTATTATTATTATTATTATTATTATTATTATTATTATTATTATTTTAATGTTTTTGGCAGTGACAAACAGGAATTACTGGATCTTGGTGATAGGATTGGGCATGTGAGCACTGGACTGAGAGAGGATGAGATAACTGGCTGTCTGAGTAAGACTAAACTTGCAATGTTTGAGGATTTGTCTCGACATTTCGCCACTGAATTGGAGAGAAAATGCACTATATGTCAGGTTTGTCTTTGCAAATATTCCGTAATGTAATTGAAAAGCTTAACAAACAAACATATCCATAATTTGACTATAAAATTGCAGGAGGAATATGAAGCAGGTGATGAGACGGGGAAGCTGAAGTGCGGACACTCGTATCACATATATTGCATAGAGCAGTGGCTAGGACGCAAAAACACGTGCCCTGTCTGTAAAACACCAGCTCTTTCTCAATCCTAGTTTACTAAGAATGGCTTATCAATCTACCTCTGCTGCTTTCATATCGTCTGTATAGATTTTGACATCTCTGAAAGAAATATCATTCTTTGAACTGGCAATTTGGTTTGTAAGATCCCCTGAAAAACAAAAAACGAAAAAAAAATGCCGTTTTTGTTGTTGGCAAGTGCTGACTTTGGTGTTGATTGAAATGTAAACTCAAAAATCGTTATAAGAACGATGGTCCTCTCTGCAGGTTGGTTGTGCTAACTTTCATTGAATTAGCTTCAGAAAATCACCCTTCATCTCACTTTTCGTCGATGCTAATCTTGTGACAAAGTTAAGGAACAAATTTCTGAATAAATGAAATTTTATTTGGGTTTTTGCATTCACTACCCAGTATTCACTAATATTAATAAAGTTCAATTATTTTATAGCAAACTATCCCTAAAAACTCACTAGGTTAGAAAAACTCACTAGTTTAGTATTCTAACCTTGTGAGTTTTTAGGGATAGTTTGATGTTAGTCAAGACTAGTATATCTCCGATGTACCGGTAGAATTTCAAAATAAGAAAATAATATTTTAAATATATAAAAGATTTTGACAGATCAAGTTTTGATTCTTATTTATATGAAACACAACTCTATAATATAAGTTATAACAAATATTTTGAAATGCTATAAATATGAGAACTTTTATATGCATCACTTGTAATAGTTCCTAGGTTACTATAAGCGCCATTCTCGAATCGTTCTTCCTTTTTCGTATCGGTTTTACCGTGCCTCTACTTTCTAATTTGCTTTCAGTTTAGAAAATAATATACTCCGTAAAAGATAGTAATCAACATTGAATACCTTGGAGACTGAAATCTAAAAATGTGTCAAAAGCAAAAAGGATAATTGGTTGACAATCAACATTAAAATATGACAATCATGCATCATGAAGTATCATCATATATACACATGTATGTAGAAAGAAAATCAAACCATATGAACTTTGAAGATAATGATCGAACCAAATGTTAGTTTTTATATATCATTTCCTCATCAATATAAGTGGGAACAATCTTTACTCGCTAATCAACCAAGTGCTTGACATTTGCTTGTAGAGAATGCAGCTGAGCCACATGGTAGAGAAGGTGGCTAAAATTACAGTCCGAATAAATAAAAAAATAGTAGAAAGATCGACAATAATAATTTGACTATCCCATAAATTGATCCATATATTGCACCTGGAAGAAAGAGTATACAATATATATGCCAGTCAAGCATCTGCCTAAGACAATTATTATAAGACATTTGATAGTTTAAGACATACATATAAATTGATTGAAATTATATATATATATATAATGTAGAGCGATGTAAAAGTAAATCATTTGACGGTCCATAATTCGTTTCACAAATTAAAGAATAGATGAAAACCAATTTACAAACCTTTAACATAGCAAAATTGAGACCTTTTGTTTTTACAAAATATGTCAAAAACCTAAATATAATGGAATACATACATATATGAGTTACTTTAGCAGATACTCGCAGACAATGAAAATTCATAAGAGCCTTTACAGTGACCATTCTCATAAGCTGAATAATCAAAAATCACTATACGTTGATCGTCCCAGTGATGTGCAAAAAATACTGAGATTGAAACAATGTTTCAAGAAAAATAGCATTCGTAGAGTTGTCGTTTGAATGGTAGATTCAGAAGTATATTTACGTGGAACAAAGAAAGAATGCACGGGAAAGATGAAATCTGAATAGAAAGACAAAACCATAGACACTAATCAAGTGATGTAGAATATACCTGCAAAATTATGTAAATATGCTCTATGACTTCTATAACAGAAGATTGTACGCTAGATAATCGCAGCGGTTTAATCTTAGGGATTCCTCTTCTCGTATATGCAGCAAATCTCGAAGCATGATTCAAGAAACTTTCTTTTCGCCGCTATTTAACTTCTAGTGACTCATCCATAACAAAGGACTTGATTCCGGAAAAAATGAAATTAGGAATCTGATAAAACATTCAAACTGATTAACATTTAATACCAATAATTGATTAACAACATTTAATGCAGAACTCTATTAAAGAAAAAAACACCATGTATAAAGAAAATAAAACTTCCTGAACGTGTCTAAAGAGACGGAAAAAGTAACAAGGATAACGAAGAAAAAAAACCTTAAGAGTTGAATATAATTGCGATTTACCAAAGTTATCCATGTGTTGCCAATTTTTTTTACCAAAGTTGCCATTAGGGTTTCGTGGCAAACCTTTATTTTATGGAGAAATAGGGTAGACACCCCTTATTCCAAATCTTATATGGCTAGAGATCTAAATTGTTAGATGAATACAGGTGTAGGTCATTTGACAAAAA
>NW_012192873.1:51435-72147 GCF_000504015.1 Erythranthe guttata | reverse complement strand
TCTCTCTCTCTCTCTCTCTCTCTCATCGATTGGCACTGTGCACACTCCTCCGATGGCGCGCTGCAAACTGCTGCGGATGATGCTGCCCACTGCACCATTCCAAGTCATTTGTCCTCCGTTGTCGTCGTTCTTTAACGGCGCCACGTCTCCGACGAGAGAGTAGGAGAAGAAGAATTTCAAAAATTAACAAGTTACACCTATATTTTGCAATTGTTATTTGTTGGTTGTTTGTTTGATGTGTTTGATTGTTCGTTATTATTTGCTATTTGTTGAAAGAAAATTTATGTTTGACATTCGTATTTTCATATTCGTTTGCTGTTAACTGTGTGTTTGCTTGCTGTTGAATTCACTTTCAGCAAACAACAAACGAATGCGATTGATTTTAGCTAATACAACAACAATTAGTATTTTTATACGTAAGGGTAATTTTTTATTTTTTTTTTCTCATTTTGCTGTTGCATTTAAATATCGGATATGGGACAATCATTTCAGAGATGAGGAGATGAGTTTAGGATTTTTTTTGTAAAATTCTGCATTATTCGTTTGTTATGTATAAGTGCAGCTGATGACGATATTTGTGTTGACCCTCTCGAATTTAAATCGCATTGCGGTAGACCAAAAAATGAAGAGGATATCGTCGGTTGTGGTGAAGATATAAACGAAAATAAGATGCAGTTAATGTAATGAGTTCTGTAAGCATAATAGAAAGTTGTGTACGAATTGATGTAATTTGTAAAACTTAAGGGGATTTTTTGCTTATTTTATTTCAGACATTAATTTGCTTTTCCTAATAGATCGATTTGTTAATTTTATATGTTGATGCTTGCACCAAATCTATAGTTCTATTTTTTTTACTTGATTGTTTTGTTTATTTTCAATGTAGTTTTTTTCCCTTAACAAATTGGAACATATAACTGTAAAACGCAAACAACAACTCAAATTGGAATGTGTAAATGTGGTAAAAGAATGTTGTAAAATGAAGTAGCGAACATCAAACATCAATTTGCAACCATCAAGTATCTATTTGAAATATGTAATTGCAATTGTAAAACTATGTTGCATAATGCAATAGGAAATTTTTTTGTGACCCATTGTACATGTAGCCAGTGAACTGCACACTATCAGAAAAAAACAAATAGCAAATTGTAAACAATAAAAAACACTTTACAGTAAATATTGCCAGAAAATTACAATATGTAGTAAAATCGCAGAATCCCTTTTACAAATTTAACAAATTACTCCAACTAGCGTTTAACGTTATAACAAAATAGTGATAATGAAATGTCATTAAACGTATATTTCATCCAGTAACAAAGAAATAAGGTGAATACAAAGAAGTACTTCAGTCACATTCAAGTAGGCTTCATGTGTGCTAATCAAACATGGTTGTGCATCATTCTGCACTAATGGTCATCATAAGCAATATTGTCGAAACTAGCTGATACTTAAATAGCCGCCATATTCACTTCGTCATTTGCACGTTCTAGGAAACTTTTCATGTCTCCGCATCAATAAAAAAATGGATCTTCTTTTTTCTTTCTTCTAGACATGATCTAGTTGATTTTTTTTCTTCCTTTCTTTGGATGACGTTGAACAATCATTTGATGGCTTGTCCTCTTCATTTGACTTGATTGTTGAACACGCAATAAGAAAAAAATAAGAACAACCACTGCAAACCCTAAATTGCAAACTTCAACAATATTTTAGTAATTGCAAAAATAAAATTCAATAGCTAACAAGAGTTGTCTATGCAAATAACAAATAAAACCTGCAAATTCAAACAAGAATTTGCAAAATGCAAACTGAAATTGGAAATAAGTACTTGTTGCGAACAAGTAAAACAACGCAAAAAAATAGTTTAAATTCTCACAATATCATGCTAAAACAAAATGCAGGCCACATTAACAACAAATATGAACTTCTATTGCAAACGACTTAATAAGAACTTCGATTTGTAATTCAGAAACTACAAAATGCAAATTGCAATTACAATGTATATTAAACTGCAAAGCACAATAATTTGTAGAGCAAATTAACATCAACAGGATACTTTAACGCACGAAACTCAAAATTCAGGCCACAAACACATGGAATAATCCCCAGAGAAAGTCCTATAACATCGATGCTTTAAGAATGAAGGAAAATTGTAACTAACATGGACGCTTCAAAGTCACCATGTTTTTCCACTGAGACCAAAAAATCATAAAAATTTGTGAATAAATCATTATCAAAATTTCTAAAAACATATCGAATAAATACCAGAATGTTACTCACCAAAGCCTTCACGCTTTTGTACTATTTTTTTCTGGATAACGAGGTTCTCTGATGATGCAATTATAAGGTAATGTAGAAATCGAATAGCAAAACGTAGATACAAATCGTTTAATACCAGACAACAACGAAAATAAACTAGGGCTAGTGATTTGTAGAGATTTGAAGCTTCTTGAATTGCTATGGAAGACGAACTGCGAATTCGTAACTAGGGTTAGCGATTTGTAGAGATTTATGGGAGAAGGAGGGCATATATTTTGGGGGAGAGAATTGAAGGATTAACGTAGAATTGATTTCGTTGATTTGGGAAGATAATTGAGGAATTTATGGTTTCTACGACATAAGAAGATATTTATGGGATTATTTGTTCCATATAATATCAAGGGTATTTTCGCTACAATATACGCAATGAAATTATTGAAAAATGGAATTGATTGACTAGGATCTATAGACACAAAATCTAATATAGAGGGACCTATAGCAAATTGCCCCTTTTTTAAAGGACTCTTGAGAAAAACCTTAAAGTTAAGGGGAAACATAAAGAATTTTTTTAATTTGTGTACATGATTTAATAAAGTCTAGTGTGGGATTTAGCACCCCCATAGACAAAACGGCCTTGCACTAAATAAGGGTTCCTGTAGAATAGGATAGAGATAAACAACCAAATATTAACCAATCCTTTCAACATTTAGGCCTCGTTTTGTTATTTCTTATTCTTTTCGAAAAAAAATGTATTTTTTTAAAATTTTCAAATTTTTTTCTTCAGTTTTCTGGATTTATTTTTAAATTTGGAATGAAACAAAATTTGAAAAAATAATTGTTTTTGGAAAAAACAATTCGATTTTTTTTTGTTTTTAATTATTTTTCGACGTTTTTTCGAATTTCTTTTTCTTTAGCTTTTCCGATATTTATTTTATTTTCGAAAAAAAGACGATTTTTTTTTTCGAAAATAGAATAATATTCCGATTCTTTTTCTATTTTTTTTTGAAAAAAAAATTAATTTCGATTTTTTTTAATTTTTTTAATTTTTTTAATTTTTTTAATTTTTTTAATTCTTTTTTCAGAAAAATATTATTTTTCGATTTTTTTTATTTTTTGAAATATTTTTCGTTTTTTTTCTTCAGAAAAAAATATTTTATTTTACATTAATATTTTTTTTTAAATAACAGAATATGTTATTGTGATAAATAGATGAAAACTACATGGGCATTTTTGTCATTAACGCATCTAATCATAGTACAATATTTTTATTGGACCTCTCAAGGTCCAATTAGTTATTTGCTAATTAGCCAAGATAAGCCATGACGATTATTTTGGCTGGTCGACCCAAAAAATAATAGGGCTAACCAACCATTAAACTAAACCTTACTATTTAGTTAATATATTTATATGCGGCAATTTGATATAGGTCCCTCTATATTATAATTTATGTGTGTAAATCCAAGTCAAAATTTAATGTTTTAAAAAATTAATAATATTTATTATGGCAAAAATACCCTTAATTAAATCAAATCAAATCCCAAAAAATCTCTATATCATAACAAATTTCCAAACATCTCTCTTCCAAATATTAACTAAAACAAATAAATTAATTCATAACAAAAATATACAATTTATTTTACAAACTCATACTCTAAAAACGTCACCGCAGCCCCACCACCGCCTATGATCCGGGAACTACGACGTCTATGACTCCGCGAACTGCAAATAGCAAACTGAAAATTAGATTTTATATTATTGAATTGCAAACAACAAAATACCTATGATTTCGTCAAATGCAAACTACAAACTGAAAAAACAAAATTCATAATTTGTATTACTAAATTACAAACAAAAAAATACCTATGACTTCGCCAAATGCAAACAGCAAACTGAAGAAAAACATTCAGCAAAACTTGCATTATTGAATTGCAAGTAATAAACTACCTATGACTTGGCCAAATGCAAACAGCAAACTGAAAAAAAATAAAAAAAAATCAACATCATTAAAAAAATCAACCAAAAAATTGTTTATAGAACAATTTGCAAACAACAAAAATATTAATCAAAATGTTTGTAAAATGTAACTTAAGACATACCTTGCAAATTGTAAACCAGAGGAATCGAATCTCAACATCAAACGCAATTCTTCAAACAACAAACGAAATTAAACCAACTGCGAACGGAAATTGCTAACAAAAAACGATGGGAGGTTCTACACACGGAAAACACAATGCGAGAGGGGATGTTTGTCGTCCTCTTTAATTCTTTCACAAAGAAATCCTCTCATAACCTAAAAAGATCCTTGTTTTTTTTCATCTCTATAATATTTCTTCATTAAAAAAAAGAAAACGAAAAAGAAAAAAAAAAAGAGAGAAGCACGAGAGAGAGAGAGAGGAGTGAGAATTGAGATGCAGAAGGAGAGAGAGATGAGGAATTATATAGGAGGAAAGTAACGTGAGATTGGATAGATGATATATAAGATTTGTTTTCTTATTAATTGAGAGTGTTATGGTCTATATACTAATTATTTTAATTTATTTGTATTAATTTATTGGGTCAAATTACCTATGCCTATATTCATCTAACAACTAGGATCTCTAGCCATATAAGTCCAAAATAAGGGGTGTCTAGCAAATTTCCCCTTTAAAAAAATATTTTTAACACTTAATAAATATTTATTCAATTTATTAAGCAATTATATATATTTTTAACACGGTAATCAACATTTATTAAATGATTATTTACATGAATTAAATATTTAACAAAAATAATTAGACAATTAACAAATAATTAAATTTTAAAAGAAAAAACATCTCTAAACCCTAGCTTCTTGCGCCATCCGAGCCCCCAGCCCCACCTCCCAGCCTCTACAACTTTGTTGTGTGTTCCATGGATGCCATGAAACATGGCAGGCACCCCCCCCTAGTGTGGGATAATGTGGGATACCCTCCTAGTTTTGAAGATATATGAGGAGGTCCAATGATTTTTTTTTATTTTTTTTTATAGTCAAAAACCGAAATTCTAAGGGACTTGCTTTTTGCGGTTGTAAAATTGCTATTTGCGGTTTATTATTAAAATATTATCTCTCTCTAGAAAAAGAAGCTTTTGAAGGGAATTTGCTTAAAAATCATTCTTGTTGGTGTGATTTACGAACACAAATGAGCTCATCGGATGAATATCGTGATAGCGGATATAACGAGGTAAAAATTCCGTCTTCTCGATCGAAAAAACTGGGCAAATCGTGCAAACGCCCAACTTGGGCGACCATTCATGCGGTGCACACCCAAGTTGGGCGTGAGTTGTCTGCTTCACGCCCAATGCGGGCGCTCGGAAACCAACTGCACGCCCAACTTGGGCGTGTACTGCTTAAATGGGCGCCCGAGTTGGGCGTCCGATTCAAATTTTTATTTTTTATTTTTTATTTTTTTTAAATAAATTTTTAATGCTTTTTTCAGAACAATACGTTTACAATTGAAGTTGATCATACCGATTATTTTACAACAACTCAATTGTTTGACTCGGGGGACGAGTTAGTGGCTTGGGCGAGGTCCGTTGCAAGAGGTCTTTTCGTGAGATTAATTAAAAAAAGTGCCCCCAAAACAAAGAAAGTGTGTCTGACTTGTGACCTGTTCGGGGGGCCCCGAGAAACACAATCAACTAACGTAGAGGCGGCCTCGAAAAGGTCTGGTAGCAAAAAAATAAACTGTGGTTTTCAAATTGTCGGAGAGCGGCGGTTGGACGATAGATGGGGGCTCAGAATAGTGTATGGGAAGCATAGTCATTTTCCGATATACATGTCTGGGCATGGGATGAGTGCATTGAATGAAGCGGAGGTGAAGATTATCAGGGATCTTTCACAAAGTCATGTGCCGCCCAAGAAGATTTTGGCTAACTTGAGACAAAATGGCTTGGGTCTCGATGCTTATTCAAAACAAATATACAATGAAAATGCGAAATTGAGAAGATTAGCTAGGGGTGACCGTACAGTGATGCAACATTTGATTGGGTTGCTTGAGGAGCATAACTATTACAAGTGGTCCCGTACTGATGAAACCACACATGAATTTATTGATTTGATGTGGGCTCACCCTCTATCTGTCGAATTGTTAAGTAAGTTTCCGTACGTTATACTACTTGACAGTACTTACAAAACCAATCAGTACAAATTGCCTTTGTTGGAGATTGTTGGTGTTACTCCTGTCGGAAAAAAAATATTGTTGGAGTGGCATTTTTGCGTCATGAAAATGAAGACCATTATACATGGGTGTTGCAAAGGCTGAAGAGACTTTCCCCCCCACATACTCTACCAAGTGCACTCGTGACTGATCGCGAGTTAGGGTTCTTAAAGGTGATAGAGAATGTATTTCCGACTGTGGCTCATCTATTATGTCTTTGGCACATTAACATGAATGTGGGGCGTCGTGCTTCAAGATGTTTCTGTTAGAGTAGGTGACCAACAAGCCAACCTGTGGCTGTGGTCTTTCGTATTTATTATTGTAATAAACGAACCTTTATTCGTATTAATGATAAAACACCTTGGCATTCTATATCTTTGTCCCTTTGTCACAAGCATAGATATAGTCCTTACAGTTATTACAAGTACTAGTAATTGATCGTTAGGATCGTGAGATATTTACTTAAGTATTATAACTGTTAAACGTGTTCCTAGTCGAAGGGTTACGCCACGAATGAGGATATCGGCCTTTCCCATTAAGACTAGCACTTAGTGTATGTGTACTGCATCTCATCAGTAAACGGTATTGTGATATCGGCATGCATAAGTGGGTGCTCGTAAGTTGACGAGTTCACTGAACTCCCTCACCCTAGAAATCTCTAAGTGGTTCCCAATAATCGAGTAGAGATATCTATGGTATAGTTGTACACCATTAGTCCTTATGACCTAGACATCACCGTGACTTCACTAGAGGACAAGCTGTATCGTGACCTGTCCCTGAGTTCCACCGAGGACCATCCCAAGGGCCAGTGTTCGTGCAGTCCGAAATCTAGTGGGAGGTCTGTGCATTGTAGTCGGGGATTCGATCGCTAGAATAGTCTTGGATGTCCTGTGTGTTCTGAAAGTTTGTAATCATTCTAAGTCTCTGGCCAGAGCTGACTAAGTGATGATTAGAGAATTTGATTCTCTAAGTCATGCACGTGACGATTACAACACTTGGAACGATCGCACCGTCATCGAACATATAAAGAGGTCTCGATGAACCAATGCCTCTAGTTCGATCGGGACATATGAATCGAAGGGACCGTACTGTACGTTAACTATATCTGAAGGTTCTTGCAGGCACTTCATTTGTATCTAGGGAATCATGACGCGTAGTTGCTAGACGCCAATCTTGATTCGTTGGGTGATTAAGGTGAAACGAGCTTCATCTTAATCGTAACTCTAAGGGACGAGTTTTGACCACAAAGAGTTGTGGGCCCACGGCTAGCTTACACCTGAACCATCGAGGGTCGCACTGCTCGTGCACATGAGATCTTTGAATAAACGGTCAGAGATAAAATAGTTTATCTTTGCATGATTGGAAGTCAATATGATTGAGTCCAACATTCGTAATTTGGAATTATGAATGAGAATAAGAAAAGGAAAAGAATAGGCGAACGTATTAGTGAACTTTCTAAATCGGGAAGTTTCCAAATTTAGAAAGTGCACTGAACTAGGGTTTCCACTTTTGGAAAGTTGGAAAATGAGAGATGGCACTCGTAATGACGAGGAAGTTATAATGAATCCGAAAATGTAATCGTTGCAATTTTTCGGTCATTGAATTAAGAGAGACGAGCAAGTAAAGATACTAACGGACTTAAGCTGTTGGGCCCGGTCCAACTTAAGCCCGCTAGGGTTTTATGCAAGACATATAAATACTTGATTTATAGGTCTTGCACACAAGACAACTAAACCCTAACCCTAGCCGTCCACCCCTCTCTCTCTCGGCCTCTCTCTCCCACGGCCAACACCGCCGCCCACTCCGCCGCTTCGCCGGAATCGGCCGTTGATCGGCCGATTGGCTTGGTAGTCTCTTTCCTTCTCTTTTTCTTCCGTTTTATTCTAACTACTTCGTGTCTAGTGCCACGTTTTAGTAGATCGAAGTATACGAGGTGAAATCCGAGAGGAGGAAGACTGTAGATCGAAGAATCGAGGAGCAACGCACGAGCCGAAGCCGCACGCTGCCCCACGCGCCGCCCCGGAAGTCCGCGCGTGAAACTCACGCGCCGCCGTGAGCTGTCTCACCGCCGCTGCTGCTGCACCGTTGCTGCCCCGATTGTACGGATTGGTTTCCGTAGCAATCTCGACGTGTTAAACGCTCCTACCTCACGCGTCAAGCGGTAAATTCACGAAACCCTAGTTTTGTTTCGATTAGGTTTAGACTATGATTTCATGTTTGTTTCGTATGATTTTATGTGATTATGTGTAATCGTTTTAAATCATTACAAGCATGTTATTTGGTTTAAACGCGAGCATGTTAATTGATTTAAATTCGGTTAAATTTATTAGCATGTATGTTATTTTTAATTTCGCTGGTAGCGCAAAGGTACGCAATTAATTGATTTAAATTATCGGGCATGTACTATGTGCTTTAAAGTTGTTTAAATCGCATAAAATTTTTGTTTTCCGCTGCGTATGCGTGCCCGAAACCCAACAGTGGTATCAGAGCTCGTTGCGCAATTAATTGCGTCGTTTAATATGCTATGATTTTATGCATGTTCGATTTATTAAAGTAGCGATTGTCGTATTATGTAATTGGGAGTTTTCGTAAGTTTAAAATATTTTTGAAATATTGTTTAGAATTTTTCCAGCTTTAAAATTGTTTAAAATTGGAAAATCGGATCTGAAATTATTTTTAAAACGTCGGTTTTTAAATGTTCGGATCGAACCGGTCGGACCGGCCGGTTCGATGGTTGTGCACGATCCAATCGACCGAATCCAAGTGGATTCGGGTCCGTCAGACCGGTTCTCGGTCCGACTGACCCGGCCCACTGATTTGGGTCAATTGGACCGGGCAGAACCGGACCGCTTCGGTCCGAACCGGTCAGACCAGTCGGCCGAACCGGTTCACTGAAAATAAAAAAAAAAAAAAAAAATTTATTTCAGATTTCTAAAATTAAACTTAAAACAAATTGATTTTAATTTTTGGAAAATTATTTTCAATTAATCCCAATTAGATAATTGGATCGACAATCATTTATTTTAGTAAATAGGTGTTAGATTAATTAATTAATTTAAATTGTTAAATTGATTTCAATTAATAGAACACGTTCATAATTTTGATTATGGTTCAACTTAATTAGTAGTCCCTCAACATTATTTGAATGATTTATGCTAGTTGAGGTTCTATAATTATTTTGAAAACTCGATAATTAATTAATGTAATTAATTATATAATTAGGTCGTATGTTCCTCTTAGGACAATATGCGCTTCCATATACCTTTAGAGAACATAGATGTAGGAATCACATAGACCAATCCAAAACCTTCTGATGAGATAAAACATTTTAATAAAAATCCCTCATTCTTAATTTAATTAAGAATCATTTCAAGCTATAAAGAAAAACCCAATCTGTTGAGTTATTTCTTTCCTTCTGCCAACGGTTGGATTATGTGTAGCCCTTTACTATAGTGCAGTAAGCCGTGTTAGCGGGGAGTGCTATGGTAGAGTAAGCTGTAATTCAATTGACATAATGATGAAGGTAGCCGTAGAAAAGGGTTATGTTGGATTAACGTGGTCGGCTAGATTAACTAGGGACTGCATTAGTTTGGCATAATCAAGTTCTATGAGCATCTTTGATTGGTAGGTTAGACTTGACACACGACGATTTTGATATTCGCGAGATTAACTTAGGTCATTATCAAGTGTGAGGAAAATCAATTTAGGGTCATATTGTGGATATGATTGATTGTGATCTACCTTTGGGCAAATATAATCGGGCTAGATTAACTACGGGTTATATTTGTCTATTGGACCTAAAGCCCATTAAGAAAAATCAGTTTTCTCGTTTGTCTACTAGAGGGAAGTGGAATTCGATAAAATTAGTGGGAGAACAATTAAATAACATAAGTCCAAACATTTAATTGTAACAATCATTTAACGCGAATCTCTAATAATCCTCTTCTCTATATGTCTCAGATAATCATGTCTAAGAATCCTATAATGTCAATCCTCGACAATAAACTCAATGGCCCTAATTACCTAGATTGGTTGCGTAGTCTTAAGCTTGTGCTAACTGTTGAGGGGCGTCTCTATGTTTTGAACGAGAGACTTCCCGCCACTATACCTGCCACAGCGACTGATGCTGAAAAGGAAACTTATGAAGTTTGGAAGAAAGATGACACTCATGCTAGGTGCTATATGATAGCCGCCATGGAGCCCGCGCTTGCGAGGAAATATGAGTCTCACTTGCATGCTTTCGATATAAAGGCTCATCTCGATAGCATGTATAGTGAGAATATTAGGGCATCGAGGTACGCTGCTACAAAGGAGTTGATCACAGCGAGACTGCGCGAAGGGACTTCGGTCCACGAGCACTGTCTCAAAATGATCACTCTCCTTGAAAAGCTAGTGAATCTTGATGTCACCCTCCCGGCCGAGCTCTCGTTGGATTTGATCCTGTTGTCTCTTCCTAGTTCCTATGAATCGTTCATAGTGAACTTCAACATGAACAAACTAGATCCTCCCTTGGATGAGTTAATGAACATGTTGGTCAGCTTCGAGTCCACCATTAAGAAAGAGAAATCTGTTCTCATTGCTGCTACTTCTGGAAAGAAGAGTTCTTTCCAAAAGAAGAGAAAGGAAAGAGTTCCCTTCCCAAACAGCAAGTTCGAAGTGGGAGAAGGTAGTGGGGGCCCCAAAGCAAAGGTTAGCAAACAAGTTGATGATGCTTGCCATCACTGTGGAAAGAAAGGACATTGGCGCCGCAACTGCAAGGCTTACCTGAAGCAGAAAGGTTCTGAAAAGGGTACGTATTTCATTGACGTAAATTTGTCTGTCAACTCTTCTTCTTGGGTATTGGATACGGGCTGTGGCTCACATTTGTGCAATGATTTGCAGCTAATGACAAGAAGTCGAAGACTTAGAGCGGGTGAGACCTACCTAAGGATGGGGAATGGAGCAAGAGTTGCTGCTGAAGCCATTGGCACAATTTACTTAAATGTTTTGGATTCTAGTTTTCCTATTGTTTTGAACGATTGTTTATTTGTTCCGTCGCTCATTAGAAACCTTATTTCTATTCCTGTATTAGATATTGAAGGTTTTACTTTTGTTTTTTGGAAATTCGATTTGCATTATACAAAAGAATGAGAATTTAATTTGCAAAGGACGACTATTAAACAACTTGTATGAACTAAATCCAAGTGAAATACCTATTAATGTTATATCAGCAAAACGTAAGGAGATAGATCAAAACCCCGCACAACTTTGGCACGCTAGATTAGGTCATGTCTCTTTAAGAAGGATGAACGATTTTGTTAGTGAAGGATTGTTCTCTTTGGAGGACGTGAAATCACTACAAACTTGTGAATCTTGCCTTAAAGGGAAAATGACCAAGTCACCCTACAAAGGGAAAATGGAACGAGCCGAGGGTCTTTTGGATTTGATCCATACAGACGTATGTGGTCCACTAAGTGTTAGTGCGAAGGGTGGATATAACTACTTCGCCACCTTTACCGACGATCATTCTAGGTATGGGTATGTGTACTTGATGAAGTACAAGTCTGAAACATTTGAAAGGTTCAAAGATTTTAGACATGAAGTAGAAAAGCAACTCGGACGAAGTATTAAGAAGCTGCGATCCGATCGTGGTGGAGAATACTTGAGCATCGAGTTCATTGACTATCTAAAAGAAAATGGGATACAGTCCAAATGGACTCCACCGGGAACTCCTCAGCTTAATGGAGTATCCGAACGTCGGAATCGAACTTTATTAGATATGGTTCGATCAATGATGGGGTTCACAAACTTACCGGCATACTTGTGGGGTCATGCACTTCGTACTGCCGCGTATTTGCTGAATAGAGTTAACACCAAAGCAGTTAAATCCACACCTTATGAACTTTGGCATTCCCGGAAACCCAACTACAAACATATTAGGATATGGGGTTGTCCCGCTTATGTGAAGCGATTAGTGGGAGATAAGTTGGATAGTAAATCCGACTTGTGCTATTTTGTGGGGTATCCCGAAGACTCGATGGGATACGAGTTCTACTATGTCAAAGAAGCAAAGACGTTTGTTTCGAGAAATGCCACCTTTTTGGAAAGGGAGTTTCTATCCGATAGAAAGGGCAGCATGATAGAACTTGAAGTAGTTCAAGAACCACAAAGTGAAGTTCAAACGCAAGAACAAGTAATCGAACCAATACAACAAACCACTAGTATACCTCCTGAACCTACGGTACGTAGATCTGAAAGAGTTCGGAAAATGCCGGATAGGTTATTCCTCCTCGAAAATGATGAAGATCATGTTGATCTTGGACAAGATCCAAGAACATACAATGAGGCCGTATCGGATGCGGACATGGGACATTGGCTAACTGCCATGAAATCCGAAATGGACTCCATGTACTCCAACAAGGTATGGACCTTGGTAGATCCACCCAAAGGAATTGTTCCTATAGGCTGCAAGTGGATCTATAAGAAGAAAATTGGAGTTGATGGA
This sequence comes from Erythranthe guttata, assembly GCF_000504015.1. Next base: position 59,235 of record NW_012192873.1, on the reverse strand, counting down.
AAGGTATCGACCTATAAAGCTAGATTGGTAGCAAAAGGATACACTCAAAGGCAAGGTGTTGACTATGAGGAAACCTTTTCGCCAGTCGCGATGCTGAAGTCCATTAGGATTTTGCTGGCCATAGCTGCGTGGTACGACTACGAGATATGGCAAATGGATGTGAAGACCGCCTTCCTTAATGGAGATATTGAGGAAGAAATTTACATGGCGCAGCCGGAAGGCTTCATATCTTCTGGAAGTGAGCAAAAGGTTTGCAAGCTCCAGCGATCCATTTATGGATTGAAGCAAGCATCCCGTAGTTGGAACATTAGGTTCGACTTAACTATCAAATAGTTTGATTTTGAGAAGAATCCGGAGGAACCTTGTGTATACAAGAAGGTTAGTGGGAGGGCAGTGATATTTTTAGTGCTTTACGTTGATGACATTCTACTCATTGGGAATGACGTAGGAATGTTACAGCAAACGAAAGCATGGTTGTCCACACGTTTCTCAATGAAGGATTTGGGAGAAGCATCTTATGTATTAGGAATACGCATCTATAGAGATAGAGCAAGAAAGATGCTTGGCTTATCCCAAAGCCTGTACATAGACACCGTTATGAAACGGTTTAGCATGGAAGAATCCAAGAAGGGATTCTTGCCAATGTCCCATGGGGTTCGTCTCTCGAAATCTATGTGTCCCCAAACACCTAGTGAAATCGAAGAGATGAAAAGGACGCCCTATGCTTCTGCCATAGGAAGCATAATGTATGGCATGCTATGTACGAGACCCGATATTGCGTATGCTGTGAGTGTCACAAGCAGATATCAGTCTAACCCCGGCCCGGCTCACTGGAAAGCCGTGAAAGATATCCTGAAGTACTTGCGAAGAACTAAGGATATATTTTTGGTCTATGGGGGTGCCGAGTTGAAATTAGAGGGTTTTACCGACTCTAGTTTTCAATCGGACGTGGACGACTCGAAGTCGAATTCTGGATTTATATTCACGCTGAATGGTGGTACCGTGTGTTGGAAGAGTTCCAAGCAAAGCACGACGGCCGATTCCACTACCGAAGCGGAATACATTGCAGCGTCTGAAGCTGCAAAAGAAGGGACTTGGATAAGGAAGTTCATCCAAGATTTGGGTGTCATTCCTGATGCTAGTGATCCAGTACCGTTGTACTGTGATAACACCGGAGCCGTGGCACAAGCTAAGGAGCCACGATCTCATCAGAAGTCGAAGCATATTCTGAGGAAGTATCACGTGATCCGAGAGATCATTGATAGAGGTGAAGTTAAGGTAGAACGAGTCACCTCGGAAGAGAACGTTGCAGACCCCTTCACGAAGTCTTTACCAAGATCGGTCCATGAGAAACATCGAGAGTCGATGGGATTGCGGTTTATGGGTAGTTGGCTTTAGGTCAAGTGGGAGATTGTTAGAGTAGGTGACCAACAAGCCAACCTGTGGCTGTGGTCTTTCGTATTTATTATTGTAATAAACGAACCTTTATTCGTATTAATGATAAAACACCTTGGCATTCTATATCTTTGTCCCTTTGTCACAAGCATAGATATAGTCCTTACAGTTATTACAAGTACTAGTAATTGATCGTTAGGATCGTGAGATATTTACTTAAGTATTATAACTGTTAAACGTGTTCCTAGTCGAAGGGTTACGCCACGAATGAGGATATCGACCTTTCCCATTAAGACTAGCACTTAGTGTATGTGTACTGCATCTCATCAGTAAACGGTATTGTGATATCGGCATGCATAAGTGGGTGCTCGTAAGTTGACGAGTTCACTGAACTCCCTCACCCTAGAAATCTCTAAGTGGTTCCCAATAATCGAGTAGAGATATCTATGGTATAGTTGTACACCATTAGTCCTTATGACCTAGACATCACCGTGACTTCACTAGAGGACCAGCTGTATCGTGACCTGTCCCTGAGTTCCACCGAGGACCATCCCAAGGGCCAGTGTTCGTGCAGTCCGAAATCTAGTGGGAGGTCTGTGCATTGTAGTCGGGGATTCGATCGCTAGAATAGTCTTGGATGTCCTGTGTGTTCTGAAAGTTTGTAATCATTCTAAGTCTCTGGCCAGAGCTGACTAAGTGATGATTAGAGAATTCGATTCTCTAAGTCATGCACGTAAGGATTACAACACTTGGAACGATCGCACCGTCATCGAACATATAAAGAGGTCTCGATGAACCAATGCCTCTAGTTCGATCGGGACATATGAATCGAAGGGACCGTACTGTACGTTAACTATATCTGAAGGTTCTTGCAGGCACTTCATTTGTATCTAGGGAATCATGACGCGTAGTTGCTAGACGCCAATCTTGATTCGTTGGGTGATTAAGGTGAAACGAGCTTCATCTCAATCGTAACTCTAAGGGGACGAGTTTTGACCACAAAGAGTTGTGGGCCCACGGCTAGCTTACACCTGAACCATCGAGGGTCACACTGCTCGTGCACATGAGATCTTTGAATAAACGGTCAGAGATAAAATAGTTTATCTTTGCATGATTGGAAGTCAATATGATTGAGTCCAACATTCGTAATTTGGAATTATGAATGAGAATAAGAAAAGGAAAAGAATAGGCGAACGTATTAGTGAACTTTCTAAATCGGGAAGTTTCCAAATTTAGAAAGTGCACTGAACTAGGGTTTCCACTTTTGGAAAGTTGGAAAATGAGAGATGGCACTCGTAATGACGAGGAAGTTATAATGAATCCGAAAATGTAATCGTTGCAATTTTTCGGTCATTGAATTAAGAGAGACGAGCAAGTAAAGATACTAACGGACTTAAGCTGTTGGGCCCAGTCCAACTTAAGCCCGCTAGGGTTTTATGCAAGACATATAAATACTTGATTTATAGGTCTTGCACACAAGACAACTAAACCCTAACCCTAGCCGTCCACCCCTCTCTCTCTCGGCCTCTCTCTCCCACGGCCAACACCGCCGCCCACTCCGCCGCTTCGCCGGAATCGGCCGTTGATCGGCCGATTGGCTTGGTAGTCTCTTTCCTTCTCTTTTTCTTCCGTTTTATTCTAACTACTTCGTGTCTAGTGCCACGTTTTAGTAGATCGAAGTATACGAGGTGAAATCCGAGAGGAGGAAGACTGTAGATCGAAGAATCGAGGAGCAACGCACGAGCCGAAGCCGCACGCTGCCCCACGCGCCGCCCCGGAAGTCCGCGCGTGAAACTCACGCACCGCCGTGAGCTGTCTCACCGCCGCTGCTGCTGCACCGTTGCTGCCCCGATTGTACGGATTGGTTTCCGTAGCAATCTCGACGTGTTAAACGCTCCTACCTCACGCGTCAAGAGGTAAATTCACGAAACCCTAGTTTCGTTTCGATTAGGTTTAGACTATGATTTCATGTTTGTTTCGTATGATTTTATGTGATTATGTGTAATCGTTTTAAATCATTACAAGCATGTTATTTGGTTTAAACGCGAGCATGTTAATTGATTTAAATTCGGTTAAATTTATTAGCATGTATGTTATTTTTAATTTCGCTGGAAGCGCAAAGGTACGCAATTAATTGATTTAAATTATCGGGCATGTACTATGTGCTTTAAAGTTGTTTAAATCGCATAAAATTTTTGTTTTCCGCTGCGTATGCGTGCCCGAAACCCAACAGTTTCGGCAATAGTAGGCGTCAAGGATTTGCTTTTGTACTCGGTCCGTGGCAAACTTTGGTAACATCAGTGTGTGAAGAAGATTTCGGCCGGAATTACAGAGTTTTAGTGGACGATTACGCGAATCATCCACAGTTGATTGAGTACCTCCAAGACACTTGGCTGATATACAAAGATAAATTTGTAAAAGCATGGACGGATCTAGTTTTTCATCTGGGCAATACATCGACAAGCAGGTATTTATTTATAAGTGGTTAAGTACATATACTTAACTTACTGTCTGTCATGTTGTTTACTGAAACGTAACCTACTTTAATCATATTAGGGTGGAGAGCAGCCATAGAGCATTGAAGAGATGGTTGGATGCATCCACAGGTGGCTTTGACACATTTTGGGCACAGTATCACACATAGATTGAAGATCAACTTAACGAGATTCCGGCCGAATTTGCGAAGTCAAAGAGGATTCGGGCCTAGACGATTAATGTACCCGTATTTAAAATATCGTCCAATGGAATTGTAACACATTCTGCACTGAAGATGTTGGACGATGAGAAGGATGAAGATATAGACAGTTGCGTTTGTTACATGAGGAAATGTCTTGGCCTCCCATGCAAACATGAAATTAACGCAAAGGTGAATGCACGACGTGGTGTGTTTTATGCGGAGGATGTCCACATTTTTTGGAGGACATGGGTTTCGGGATTCGGGGCTGGCCAAGAAGAAAGTGTTGGTTCTGTTCCCGATCACAAGTTACAGGCTATTGGCAGGCTAGACGAGTTAATTGATGAGTTGCGTCAACGTTCATAAGTTGAGATCACGGACGTGGAAAATGTCGTTTTTGAACGAATGCATCCTGAGGAAACGGAAATTAATGAGCCACCAGTACAAGACCGCCCGAGAGGTAGACTGCGGAACAACTCCACACAGAGGGATGAGTCAGGGCATGAGTTGCCATTATACCCGGGCGAAGAAAATTCTAGACGAGGACGAGGACGAGGACGATCAAGAGGCAACAGAGGCCGTGGTTCATCTTCTGGGAGATCTAGCTGTGGCCGTGGTCGTTCAACGACTGTGAGTGGACCCGAAATGGGACGAATGCCCCGACCTAGTTGGTTGTGAGAACTTCATTTTTGCCTCGTTCCGGAGCTTGTGACGTGGACGGACGTTCAAGGGGATGGTAATTGTGGTTATCGGAGCGTGGCGTGTGCAGTCAAGAACAATGAGGATGATTGGATGGATGTTAGATTGGATGTGTATAACTATATTAGAAGACACAAGTTGTTCTTCAATGATTATTTAGGTGGTGGTAATTCAGTGTATCGGGTGTTGGCGAGTGTCGCCTATTGGGATAACGCCCTAGCACATCTGCAAAAGTGGATGACGATCACGGACGTGGGCGTGGTTGTAGCAACATATTACAACGCGTTGGTCTTGTCGGCTAGCAGTTCGGGAAATCAGACTTATTTGCCACTTTGGGCTCCCGAAGGTGTTTCACAGTTATCTTACGAGATGACTATACTATTTCTTGAAGCAGGAAGCCACTTTGTGTATCTGAAGCTGAATGACAACTGTCCGCTTCCTCCGTTTAACCTGCAGTGGGCGAGATAGAGCAATTATACTGTTGCATATTTGCCAGAGGCGTTGCGGGATCGACGTGAAGCGTGGGATATTCTAACTAGTGTTTGATTTAGTTTTGTTGTTGTTGTTGTTGTTGTTGTTGTTGTTGTTGTTGTTGTTGTTGTTGTTGTTGTTGTTGTTGTTGTTGTTGTTCTTAAAAAAAAAGAAACATGAACAAGTTCAAATTAAAACACAAAACCAAATCAAAAACAAAAAAACATCAAGTCTAAATCAAAAACACAAAACATCAACAAGTCCAAATAAAAAAACATAAAACATCAACAAGTCCAAATCAAAACAAAAAACATCAACATGTCCAAAGTACCCGAAAACATCAACACCAAAGAAGTTCGAATAATAAAAAAAAAAAAAAAACCTACGTATCTCTCGTCCGACGCCTGCGCTGAGAATGTCGCATATGTGAGTATCTTGCGTCCTGTTCGTCAGAAGCATCAGGACGGTCCAACTGTAGATACTCAGCGAATGGGGCGCACATGTCATGGATCGTCCTAAAAAAGTCATCGGAAATCTGTCAATGTCCTGGAATAGTCGGCGGAGGCAAGTTATCTTAGAAGTAGGGATGCAACACTCGGGTGATGTCGTACACAAACGGAATTGCAGATGGCTCTGCTCTCTCAACCGGCTCGGTACTAGGATGTATACGGACGTGGGTGTGGTCGAGATACCACGGCAAATACTCCGGTGATGACTCCCAAGCCGGACGCGCCCAATGACCATAATAATCTTCACTAAGCATGTGCGTGTGGGGGATATTCCACATCTGATCGCCAGGCTCGTAGCTAATTTTGTACGATGCTAACTTTCTCTCCCTCTTAGCACCTTTTAGCGGACAAATAGGGTCCGCCGGTTTAATCTGCCGAAACCCGAACTGACGCAAAACTCTATCGGGCATGTAAGGCTCGACCATATCCATCCATCGAATAGTCCCGTGATGAACCGTCTTTTCAACTTCACGTGACACATTCACTCCAAATGGCGTCCAATTCATCTGTGCGTATGTATTAATAATAGAAATGTATTAATAAACATAGTAAATATAGAAATCTTAATTTATTTAAACTTGATACTTACATCTGACGCACGCATAGAATCAAGACGTCGACGATAATCAACAAGTATATCCTCGTCCTTAGGGATATGATGTATCACCTGCCACCTCTTACACCAGGGCTCTCCATTCACATGTGCGTTAACCATCGGAGGCCGAAAACACAGAAAATACTCATATATCCAACACTACAAAAATAATGAGGGGTTACTACAAATAAAAAAATACCTCTAACAGTGTCAGACAACCACCCATCTGCGCCGCCTCAGCTCGCGTAACCATGCCCTATTGTCGATACAAATAGGACAATGTAGCCGAACCCCAGGAATAGTCGGAAATCATATCGATCTGCTCTAAAAGTGGGAAAAAATCTGCTTTCACCTTCGATCCACTCTTATCGACAAACAACAGCTTTCCGAGCAAGTACACAATATATGCTCGTACCCGAAACTCGGAAGCAAATGAAGAATTCTCGCCATACATCCTATCCAAATCATCTAACCGGGATCCGCCACCATACCACTTCTCCATATCTCGGGGCTCGACACCTGCATAAATCGCATCTGCCTTATCCATCCAAACGTTAGGGCGCTGTCCACTAACTCGCAAATGCATGATATAATGCACATCGTGGAGAGTAATTGTCATCTCTCCAAACGGCATATGAAAGCTGTTGGTGTCTGGCTGCTACCTCTCGATATAAGCCTCTATCAATGGGTTATCGTGCTGAGGGAGCGAACAATAACGCAAGTGATACAACCCCGTACTCTCCAGTAGTGAAACACTATAATAGTCGTCGGGGCCCGGCCAAGTATAAACATTTTAAACAAAATTTATTAAAATTAATAAGTATTACCTTTCCCTCCCAGATGTCGTAGGCAATATGGGCTCCAAAACTCGGAATCAAATGAGTGTATTTTGGTCCACCGGGTGTCTCACCAATCAACTTCCACGGTCGAGTAGGAAGAGTTTTTTTTGGACCGGGCTGGGACCTCGGGTTTGGGGCAGGAGTAGAACCACCGGAAGTACCAGCCATTGTATAAGCCGGAGATGGAGGCGAAGTCAAACCGTCCTCGTCATCGTCATCGGATGGCAAATCAGGCACCGGGAACCGATACTTCTGCTGAAAACGTAGTCCTGGATCGTACTCGCCCTCGTGCGGATCCATATATGAATCCATCTCCTGCTCGGGCTCTGCCTCTGCCTCTGTCTCCTCCTCCTCGATTGTCATACGTGGTTGTACAAAAGCACCAGTCCGTTCCCCACGACGTTTAGAACTGGTAACATTACGGTTGTGAGTTCTTCCCTCCTGTTCCGCAGTACTCTCCTCCACCGGATCTGCAGGAGGACGAATCAGGAGCCCCTTCCCTTTTCCCATTCCCAATTTTTTCACCCAATTAGACATCCTTCAAACATAAAACATATTTAAATTAATTAAATTAACATAATTGATTAAAAAAAAAATTACTCGAACGCCCGGTTTGGT
>NW_012192873.1:27902-43797 GCF_000504015.1 Erythranthe guttata | reverse complement strand
GGCGCCCATCTTGGGCGTTCATCTCAAAATTTCCGAAAATAAAAAAGCCTCTACAATTCGATTTGTAGGGGCTTTTAACATGAAATTGGTTGTGTAAACGACATGGGCAATGCATATTTTACATAAAACAGTCGAAATTACCTCAAAAAATCGAAGCCCAATCGTTCTTGAAGCTTGAATTCGAAATTTCGAATTTTTTTTTTTTTTTTGCTATTTGCGGTTTTGTGGGTTTTTTAGTTTTAGAGAGAGAGTGAATTTTTTTTATGAACCGCAAATAGAAAAAACGTAACCGCGAATAGCATTTCATAATTCTAAACTTAATTGGGTAGACCCCCTGAGTCCAAGTGATATGACTATTTTACCCTTATTATGTTTTAGGCTCTGATTGGTTTGCGTAAAACAAGTGGTAAAATGGTAAAAAGGTGAAAAAGGTGAAAATGTTAAATAAAATGTTTTTTTTGTTTGGTTGAGATGTAAAATGCTATGTAATGTAAATTGGGAAAAAATGTGAAAATATTTTTAACTTAAAATAAGGAAAAGTCGTTTTCCTCAAAAAAAGTGATGAAAAGATAATGTAAAATTTCATCGGCTCTCTCTCAAACTCCTGTTAACCCATCCTATCCCTCCATGTACTATCGTCGCCCTCCGCTGATGCCGCCACTAACTCCACCGGAGGAACCAATAAGGACACTAAGACTGCCGCAACCACCAGCAAACCACCACCTCAAGTCATCCACCGAAGAAAGCAACCACGGCGATAACCACCATTCCCTCACCACTTCACCCAATTGAGCCCCCACAACACCGCCGCGGACCGTGGCCAATTCCTATTTGTGTTAAGTCCTGCCCTTTGGGCTTTGCGGGCTTTCTACCTGTTGCTTGGCTTGCGGCTGTGGTGGGTGCCGCCGGCGGAGTATTGGTGGCCTACTTGATGGAGTAATTATTGTCGATGCAGAAGTTCCATCAGAGAAGAAGATTTAATCTTGAAATGGTGGGTTTGGGGTTATTTTAGATAATTTTTGTTTTTAAATTCAACTTATTTTTTAATAACAATTTATTGTTATTTTCATTTTACTTGATATTTTCTTCATCAATTTTTCTAGGAACCAAACAAAGTTATGGAACAGGATTTTTCAGAAAATCATTTTCATCACCATTTTGCTTGGGTACCAATGACTATTGAGATTTTAAAAATCATTGATTTCCTTTTCCCTTGAACTTTCATTTTCCTTATATTGAAATTCATGAACCAATCATAGCCTTAATGTACAAAGCCAAGGAAAGCCACGATCCTTCCTTAACGGTTTACAAGGAAGCAACACTCTCTCTCTCTCTCTCTCTCTCTCTCTCTCTCTCTCTCTCTCTCTCTCTCTCTCTCTCTCTCTCTCTCTCTCTCTCTCTCTCTCTCTCTCTCTCTCTCTCTCTCTTAGTTATCATTTTTCAATGAGCGATATACAATTGCATAGGGTTTCTGTTTGGCTGATTCAACTTGATTTTATTCAATTGCGACGGTCGGTTTTGAGTTTTACAAAGTGTTTAAGGTTTGTTTTTTATTTTTACATATCTTTCATGGCTCGATTTTTTTATGATCAGATGTGCGATTGGGCGTCTGTTCAATTTACAATTGTAATTTGCGATTTTGTCTATTCAATTGTTGTTTTGTACAGTTGGTCGATCGTGTTTTTTGTTTTGATTACATGGTATTATTTGTCAATTTGGGTTGTGTTGAGGCATTTTGATTTTATTCAATTTTGAGGCACTCATTTTTTATTTTTACAAATATTTTTTGTGTGCATGAAACGGTGTGTATTTTTTGTTGTTTTGATTTTTATTAAGGGATACCTGAGTAGTTATGCGTAGTAGCATAGTGTTGCATAGAGTAGTTAAATACAATAGTCATATAAAGTAACATATTGTAAATGTATTTATTATGTTGATCCTTTTGTTATAGTTGCATAATGTCTACCAATATTGTACTAATAATTAGGTTTGGAGAATTATTTGGTGTATGTGTTACTTCTTTCGGATTTGAAGTGTTGGTTGGAATAATAAGGGTTAAATGGGTCACATTGTACCAGAACACCATGTCTGTGACGTACACAACCGTTGGTCATGGGAAGGGTGTGTTGTCTGATGATAATGATGATGTGTCTTACATGTTGTTGTTAGTGCGTCAATTTTCTCTTGATCGTGTTGAGGTGAATGTTAAACAAAGAGAGGAAGGTGTTGCTGATGTGATATCAAGTGTAGCATGTTTGACTAATGAGGCACAACTGCATAATCAGTTGGAAATTGGTCAAGGTAGTGGAAACAATTACTTGCAAAATGCTTAAATGTGTGCTCAAACTCAGTTGATGAGTGCTAATTGGGCTGACCTGATTAAGAATATTGGTTAGGTTTTTCGTGGAGATGTTGTGAGGTTTAGGAAATCTTTATGCATGTATTCGGTAGAAATTGGATTTGAGTTTACATACGTTAAGAATGAGCGTGTACGTGCCACATCTGAATGTAAACACAGGACATTTAAAAATTGTACGTGGAGGATACACACATCAATTGAGAAGGCCAATGGGTATTTTTATATAAAGAAATTTGAGAAGCATCACACTTGAGGATGTTCTTTTGGGTCGTCAAGTCACAATAGAATGGCGTTTGATATTATTGCTAGTATGACAGTAAATGTGGTACGAGCTAAGCCAAAGATGGTAACTAATGTTGTCATCGTGGAACTGAAGCTGAATTATGGAGTCGACATTACCTATTATGTGGCTTGGAGGTCTTCACGGCAGGAAAGCAACATGAATTTGGCGATGATACTAGTTCATACTCATATTTACCATCATATTTCGAAGAACTTGGTAGTAGCAATCCGGATAGCATTTGTAATCTTGACATCGATGCAGATACGATAAAGTTTCGACGTTGGCTTTTTTGCATTTGGTGCATGCTTGTCGGGATTTAAGTCATGTCGGCCGATATTATCCCTGGATGGTATATTTTTGCACAACAAACATAAGGGCATTATGTTAACCGAAATTGGGAAAAATGGTCATAATAGTAACTTTTCGTTACTTTATTACTCTTTATGATTATGCATGGCTATATGTTACATAGACAGTCATCATATGTTTGGTGTTTTTTTGAACTGTGTTGCATGTGTATTAAGACTGTTATTTTTATTTTAACAGAATTATTTTCGATTGCATTTGTCGTAGTTAGTGAAGAATATGACAGCAATTGGGCTTACTTTCTTACTCATTTGAGGATTGCATTGGCACAGATCGCGTGGCCACTTTTTTTTCGGATCACAATCATGGTATTTTGGATGGGGTGAAAAATAGATTCCCTGATTGCCTTCATATATATTGCTTGTATCAACTTGCAATTAAACTTGTCAATTAAATATAGAGGTTCTCCATCTGGTTTTCGAAAGAAGATGGCTCATCTGTTAAATGCTTGTGCGTATGCTCCTACGAAAACTGAGTTTGACGTGCATATAATCGAATTTATAGCAACTCGCGGGACAAGGATTACAAATTTTCTAGCAGACCTTCCATATACCAACTGAACTTGTGCGGATTTTGAGGGGAAGAGATACCGGCAGATGGCATCTACTGCTGCAAAATCATGGAATATGAAAATTGGCGACGTTCGCGGCTTGCCTATTACAAATGTGGTTGATGGTCATAGGAGTATTCTGATGGTGGAAATGTGTATAAGGTCAGAGGAGGCTGCGAATATGTCCAGTGTACTTTGCACTCCTATTTAGGGCGCTGTTGACGAATTAATACATGACAATAGAATTTTGATAGCGAAGAGGGCATCATAGTACATTTACGAGGTCCTTAGTACTCCAACTGTTGTTGTTGACATTCACAACATGTCGTGCACATGTAGAGTGTGGCAGGTCAGGGGTTTGCCGTGTATACATGTTGCATGTGTGTTGTTCCATAAGAAGAATGATGGTTACACATACGTGGATAATCATTACACTGTTGAGTTTTATAAAAACACGTACTCACACCATCCATTTCTCAAGTCGTTGATGGTGATTTTTCTATGGTCGGACTTCCCTAGATTATCATATTCGGTGTGGTAGGCCGAAGGTGAAGAAAATTCCTTCTAGAGGTGCAAATATTAGGAGGAAGATAAAATGCAGCTCATGCAATCACAACAAGAAAACATGCACAAGGCTTGCATGAGAATTTTACCATATTGTGTATTTTTTAGTTTCGGTGTGTGTGGAACATAATTGTATTGATTTTTTTTTAATTATTTTTACTTCTTTGAATTTGTGTATTTTTTTAGTTGTAAGTACATGACCTGTTTTCTAGTTATTGAATTTGTTATTGCTGTGTTTGATTGTTAATATACATAGTCATATGACTGTATGTGACTACGTTGTCATGAGTAGTCATATGATCATATGATTATATGTGACTATATAGTCTTGAGTAGTCAACTAGTCATATAGCAAGAACTGCAAAATTTATAAATAAATAGTCATTGGTAGTAGGGATGGAATAAAAAACGAACCGCTAGCTATCTGCGGGTATCCGATCCGTTTAAAACCCGTTACCGAAACCATTAAGTTTTGGTAATGGTTTTGGTATGGTTTTGATTTGACCTTTACGGTCATGGGTACCGACCATTTAATATATATATATATATATATATATGTATATATATATATATATATATATATATATATATATATATATATATATATATATATAACATAATATGAATAAAAATAATAATTTGCCAAAATTTTAAATAAAAGTATTAAATAATTTAATATTTTTATAATTCAATTTTTTTTTTCTTTTTTTTTCTTCCCCTTTTCTGAGAGTTACTTAAACGTTAGCGGACCCAAAGTTATTTTTATTATCATAATTTCAATGGTAAATGGGTACCCGTGGGTACCCGGATATTCGTGGTAATGGTTTTGATATTTCCATTAAATTTTTAAATGGGTTTGGTATGGTAATGGTTTGAGCTATATTAAATGGTAATGATTCTGGTATTGCACTTTTTCGAGGGTACCCTCTCCGCTGCCATCCCTAATTGGTAGTCATGTAGTCATATGCCTGTATATGATTGTATATAGTCATATGACTATATATCTTTATATGACTTTATGTGATTATGTTTGTAGTTAAATTATTGTCATATATATCATAGTCATACATAGTCACATGACTATTAATGATTGTGTGATAGTTATAAATAATCAGTTATAACATTGTAGAATGGTAATGCAGATAATAGTCATAAGAAGATTTTAAAGCAGTACTATAAAATAATCATATAATAACAACTACATAAGATTGTTGTTTTGGTACAAACATCAACTAATAGTTTACAGAAATAACAACTTCACTTAATAGCAGTAATAATTATCTAATAGCAATAATAATTGTCTAATATCAATTAATCTTGTAGTGCAACGGTGATTCAACAATAGACCTCCTAATGCCCTCGACACCGGTCTTTGTGTCGTGGGGAACTAGTGGAATTTGGCGGAATGTGTTCCTTATAACAAATAGTACAAAAAGACCACAATCACTTGAATCATCTGCTTGTTGGGGTGAGTCATTTACCTCGTACATCGGTTCGTTTATGGGAATGACAGAGATGTTAAACTTCTTTGTTGTGTTTTCGACGTACATTTTCTTTGTAAATGAATGAATTGTTTTGGAAAATGGAATTATATCTTTTTGTACATAGATAGATGCCGAAAATAAATAGTCAATAGTTTGTACCATGTCTGTGGCGTCAGTCATGTATGTGTCCTTAAGACCTTTGCGAGGATGAGATGAGTTGTAGAAATGCCACTCACTTGCAATGTATGTCCAATATTAACACTGTCAAGTGGTCAGCCCCAGTTTGAGGATTACCGTTGGAGTGTAATGGGAAGACGAGGTATCTATGTTTGCCAACTTCTGCCGGTGGTATGTGGAATATTTTGTTTTTGGTTGGCCTCAACGCTGTCTGTTACAACCACTGATTAGTTACCAGGGGAAAACATATAATCAACTGCAAAAAATTAATCATGTTGTTTTCGACTTGTACCCGTATCATGCTGTTGAACGTCATGTTGGTTCCTTTAAGTGACTCATCAGGTTACCTTAAAAAATCATGCAGCTTGTTGATGTTCCAATATCTGGCAATAAGCATCTATAACCTGCGATTATATGGTATTATTAAACTTATAAATCAAAGTGGGCAGAATAGTATGTATCATAATCTTACCGCACTCGAAATATCTGCTTTTCTGAGGATTACAAAGACGTTAGACATACGACCATGAATATTGCCATTTGGATTCTTCCACATTGTTCTACTGCAATTATAAACATTTTTATAGTTTGAATATGACTACATGAAGATGTATAAGTTATAACAGAAATTCATACAGTCATATATAACAAAAGAGTAATATATACATATAGTGCAAGAGTTTACTTATTTCCCATGCACTATTTCATCTGCCATTGTGTTTATTATTGCCTTCTCTCTCTTACTCATGTCTAGGTATGGGTTGAATTTTTTGTATCTGAAATCCCTACATGTTTTCTTGGTGCTACGTGGTGTTACTTCACCCTTTTGTGACCTTGTATGTTTCCCCACTACTAATTTTGGGTCATTTAGCTTGGCTTCGATATGTTCCTCATGTATTTCAATGTCGCTGTCCGAATGATGAATTGGTGGGTGCTCATTAGGTGCCTTTGCATATTCTGCACAATTAGCTTCCAGCTCGGATATCTTTTGGTCTCTATCTCTAATCATCTCAAGATGAGCCTTCTTAGTTGATTTTAGAAGAGTGATTTTGGCTTCCAAAATGATCTCATTTTCTATGGGCTCAGGCATATTGTCAGCGAGATATTGTCTGCTTCAACACTCTATGTCAACAAAACAGTGTTTTCGTTGTCCAAATGTGTTGTACCATTCGTCAGCTCGTCAAGACGTTTGATGAGGGATTCATTCACTGCTTTCGGTTCTGCATTAGCTTTGATGTACTCATGGAGCTCACTCTAGTGGCTCTGTGTTTGGCTCAAGATATCAAAAGACGGTCCATCAACTTTGCTAAGTATAACCACATCCTATAGTTTTAAAAGCTGAAGAGTGATAGACGTTTTTTCGTCAACAAGTACTTGCTTGTCGGTTTTTAGTATTACTATTTCCATCTAAAGGTCTTCTATGGTGGCCTGCAGTTGTGACACTTGAGCATGTTGTTTTGTCCTTTGTTTTGTTTCTACCTCCAACAACCTCTTCATTTCATTCAGCTTGGTTGTGATCTTGAGTTCAAGTGAAGACTGCCGCTTTTGGTACCAGGTTTTTGATTAGGACATCTTCGTCAGAATCTGAAGCAGTGTCAAAATGAACACTAGCATCGTTGTTGATATTATGTTCATCACTGTCAGGCTGACTCTCATCATCATCACAAATATTGTCCAGGACCAAAATTCCATCCAAGATCTGTTGTTCTTGATCGGTTGGAACCAGCGAATTTCCGCTGACGAGTCGTGGAGTGATATATTCCATTTCCTTGTTGCTCAACACAACTGCAAGCTCGGTTATACACCATTGCCTACATCTTGGGAAAGAAAAATCAGCCACTGGAGGCACGAGTGCTACACGCTCACACATCCAATATTGTGTATATATACATAAATTAGTCAGCATGGGAGATTTATAGGTGTTTACTTATGACTACATATGGCACCTAGTGACTATAAATTAATATTCATACTTACCAGCATAAGTGGTATGCAACCTTGGACTGTGTCGCGTTTTTTTGACGTGTGGATTTGATTAATGAAGAAATCACTTATCTCTCTAGCTCAGTTGAAGTAATTTGTTTGATCTATATCTTCGCTGTACTTGAACATCCACCAAGCTACGAGTTAGGCTGAAGTATTGAAAATGATGGTTGGCATAAGATGCAGAATTATCAATCTTATCACGTCTTCATTGTCATCACTATATATGCACTCAAGCAGGTAATGTTTCAAAGTTTTTTGATAAAGCGATGGGTGTGTGCCATATCTTCGTGCTGCTAGCCCTTGTTGCGGTTTTCTTGACTTGTCGAAAGTCATTCGTTTGTTGCCAGATTGGATGCCAAAGTTTAACTTGCAATGATGTGGTGTGATTGTAATATTTTTTTCTCCGACTAGGAATGCCCTGTCTGTTTTGCTATAGGTCACCATTATTTTGAAAGCTCCATTTTGTGTGCCTGCGACGTCGTCTCTGTTGAGTTTTTGTTTTGCCAACGGTACAGTCAGGTGATAGAAAATAGTACGGCAAAGACATGCATAGTGTGGTGGTCGCAGGTGAATATCTTCGAAGATTGACACGATTGACGACATGTTGGCTCGGTATTGTGAAGTCCAATTCCTCTTCTTACTTATCTGGACAATGATGTACATATATGTTTGGGTGTCAACATGACTACTAATAACTATTCTTGAAAACAACACCCACATAAAAACACATGCTTTAGTAAGAATGAATATGACTACATATGCCAATATGACTATGAAGTACTACACATGAAAACAACAACCACACATGTTGTAGCAAGCATGAATGTGACTACATATGCCAATGTGGCTATGAAGTACTACTCATGACAACAACACCCACACAAAAAAAAAACACATGTTGTAGGAAGCATGGATATGACTACATATGTCAATATGACTATGAAGTACTACTCATGACAACAACACCCACACACAAAAAACACATGCTGTAGAAAGCAAAGCATGAATATGACTACATATGCCAATATGACTATGAAGTACTACTCATGAAAACAACACCCACGCACAAAAACACACATGATGTAGAAAGCATGAATATGACTACATATGTCAACATGACTATGAATTACTACACAATTCCCCAATATGATTACAACTGACTATTTATTAACATGAACACAGTACCAAAATTGAATACATGACTACCAAATTTATACAAATTAGTGTACTTGAAATAGTAAAAGGGTTGAATTAGGGTAGAACCTGCTTCTAGGGTTTCGTTCTCTTCGATCTCTTCCTTTCGATTACGTCCTGTACAAAAAAAATTGTTGGGGGGTTTTAGGTACGAAAGGAAGGGGAAACAATGTATGTTGTAATGTAGCCATAAACTTACGTTTTTGTGGTGTCTTCTTCGCCTTTGGAGGAAGATGAATACTGTTGACGCTAGATGAAACTGATGATCGGGAGTTGACTACTGTTGTTTTTGTATGGGTTGCCGTCGAGGAAGATGACTACTCATTCGTTCTGGTTGCGCAGTTTGGGAGGTTGCCGATGAATCTCCGTAGCGAAGGTGGGTTACGATTTTAATTTACAGAGAGGGAGTTGATGCGTCGCTTTTGGTAGGATTTGATAGTGGGGCATATTTATTGGGATTTGATTTCTCAATTGATTTATAAATCCTTATTTGGCTGTAGGGGTAATTTTGGGAATTAAGGTGCTAGGGGGTTATCTCAAAGAAAGAATTTTAGGGGTGGACCTATCCTTATTTATTTTTCATATTAGAGGTGCATATCAAATGGCCCCTTTTTTTATATACTCTTTATACTTTTTAATTAAATTTATAATAAACAATGTATAGGAACAAAAATTCTAA
The DNA here is from genome assembly GCF_000504015.1 of Erythranthe guttata. The sequence continues at coordinate 34,155 of NW_012192873.1, read as the reverse complement.
AATAAATTTCAAATCAATTATAATTAGCTATTTTTACAATTGTCCTAATTATGGGCCCGTAAATATTTATTTTTTAAAGTATTAGTTCCTCATTGTTTTTCTTAAATAAAGTCATAACTCATTAATAAGTTTCTTTTATGAGAACTTCTCTTTATATTCTCTATTTTTTCTGCATATATGATCGTTTGTCACATTATAAGTTCTAACTCAAAATTCATAAATTTAATTTTTTTTTGGAGACTCCCTCTATTTCTCATCGCCGCTGTTATGAATCTGGAAATATTTGCATAAAACTTTTTTTTAACAGAAAGTTTATCATTATATTACTACTTCAAAATAACAGTTTTTGTATAGGGAATATTACATCTACGAGAATAGTTACCATACATATTGTGTTCCAAAATATTGATCAAAAGATTAGGGGATTATCAAAAAACATGGCTTTGTCTTGCATCAAAAGAGATCCCTTTTTTGCTAGAGCATCAACGACTTCATTAATTTCCGTGTAGCCAAATTGGACTTGGAGAACATCAAACTTACGCAACATCATCCATGCTTCCTTGATGAGGGTGAGGAATTCACGATGCATCGTTTCTTTACTCGAAAGACATGAAAGCAACACGAGAGTCTGTTTCAATAATCTAATGTTTTAGAGCAAGTTCATAATCAAGTTTGAGTCCATCATGAAATTCCCATATTTCCGCTTTATTATTAGACGCAATGCCAATATTTTTAGTAAAGGCCGCGGCAAATTGGCCTTTATGATCGCGGATAATTCCACCTATGTCTGCTTGCCCATGATTAGATTTGGACGCCCCATCTATATTTGCATAAAACTTGATAATAAAACTTACAGGAAAGATAAGATTGCAACAGTTAGATTGTACTGAACAATAATTCAAACCAAACTAGAGCTTTCACAAAAGGAATACAAATAAACATGAGTTCCAATATAGATAAACCTAGAGCACTTTGATCTTAATCTAGCTAAACTAGAAAATCATAACAAAATGCATGAAGAATCTTCTGAGCAAAACCCCACTCTTATATAACTTTTGGTTAGTGATCACATGACTGATTTTCTCCATGCAGCTGCTCAAAACAATATCGCGTGGCCCTTCTCTCGGTTGAATTAAAATGGTGAAATAACTTTAAAAAACGCCAACGCTTCTTCTTACCCACAAGGCACCGTTCTACTTACTCATTAGTAATAAAAACGCTTAACACCGTTACATTAATCCTTCCTTTTTAAATCCATGTTTCATGGCTTAAAGTAGTGAACCTTATCCGCATTTCTTCAGTTTTTCCCCACGTAGCTTCTTCTGGTGGCAGATGGGCCCACTTGATCAGCCATTGAACGACAACAATATTGTTCGTCTTTATCATCCTCCTAGATAGTAAAGCTACTGGAATCAACATGAACCTTTTATGTTCGTCCAAAGGTGGAAGACTTGGAGATTGCTACTGGAATCAACATGAACCTTTTATGTTCGTCCAAAGGTGGAAGACTTGGAGATACAACATCCCCTGCTTCTTCAGTAGGGACACATGAAAAATTGGTTGCACCTTTGCACTCGGGGGTAACTACAACTCGTAGGCAACTTCAGGTATATTCCTCAATACATGGAAATTTCCACAATACTTAGGGGTGAGCTTCCTAATATGGATTTCCTTAAGCTGAGCTGCTTGTAGGGTCTCAACTTATGGTAGACCATATCTCTTTCTTCGAATGTCATTTCACTTTTGTTCTTGTCTGCAAAATATTTTATTCCTGGTTCGTTAAGTAAGTTCTTCATTTGTTGTGAAATCTCTTGGTGCTCCTTTACCCACACTCGTTGACCCCTTTCGTTTTAGGCATTGAATGAGGCTCATACTCTAATTGTGGTGGAGCATACCAATACAGTGCTTCGAAGGGAGATTTTGTATAGTAGAATGATAGGTGATGTTGTACCACCATTATGCTAGGACAATCTACTACGTTTGTGAGGAAACTGACCACACATGCACTTCAAGTACCCTTCAAGACATTGATTAACCCTCTCTGTCTTCCCAGCTGTCTGTGGTAAACTGCAGTGCTCAACTGTTGTTGGAATCTCAATGCTTGCATCAACTCCTTCCATAGTTGGATTCATAATTTCCTTCTGTTAGATTTCACCTCGTATATACAATTTACTATCCACGCAACACTAGATACGTGATAGGCTATGTACAATGAAGAAAGATGGGGAAAGGAAAGATGCCGATGCGGCGACGGCTGGCGGCGGCGTGGCGGCTGGTGGCGGAGGTAGGGTTTCGGCTGCAAGGTGGGAACCTGATGGAGGGAGAGGGGCTAGGGTTTCATTCTAGTTTTTTTCGTTTTTGTGTGTCTTTCACAAGATATATAAATCCAATTTATATGCTCCTTGTGACAACCTTAACAGGCTTAAGTTAGGTTAGGCCCAATAGTTTAAGCCCCCTCTCTTTCTTGACTCGTTTCTAACAAACGAATGCTCGCAAAAATATAACTATATTTTCATGACGAGAAAAAAATTCTCGTCAATACGATACCACTTTGCAATATTCCAATTTCCAAAATTGGAAACCTTAATTTAGGACCTGCCAAATCGGGAGACTTCCCAATTTAGAAAGTTCACTAAATTTTCGTCGAATTCTTTTCATTTACTTATTCTCATCCGTAATTAACAATTACGAATGTTGGACCCAATCTCATTGACTTTCAATTACACTAAGACCAACTAATTAATTTTAGCTCGTTGCAATAAGGATGTCAAGTACACGAGAAGTGTGTCCCTCGATGGTTCAGGTGTAAGCTAGCCGTGGGCCCACAACACATTGTGGTTTAAACTCGTACCTAGAGTTATATTTAAGATGAAGTTAGTTTCAACTTAATCGCCCAACGAATCAAGATTGGCGTCTAGCAATTACGCATCATGATTTCCTAGATACAAATGAAGTGCTTGCAATAACCGTGTGATATAGTTCACGTATAGTACAATCCCTTCAATTGATATATCCCGATTGAACTAGAGGCATTGGTTCATCGAGACCTCTTTATGAGTTCAGTAACTGTGTGGACATTCTTGATTATATAATCCGTTCGTGTTTGACTTAGAGAAACACATTTCTCTAATCACGACACGTTTAGTTGTGGCCACAGACTTCATGGATTATAACTCGCAAGAACACACATGATATCCATGATTGATCAAGCGATCGGATCCCCTACTACAATGCACAGACCTCCCACTAAATTTCGGACTGCACGAACCCTGGCCCTTGGAGCGATCATCGGTGGGACTCACGGACAGGTCACAATACAACTGGTCCTCTAGTGAAGTCACGGTGATGTCTGGGTCTTAAGGATTAATGGTGTACAACTATATCATAGAAACCTCTACTCGATTATTGGGAACCACTTAGAGATCTCTAGATTGAGGGAGTTCAGTGAAGTCATCAACTTATGAGCACCCACTTATATATGCCGATGTCACAATAACGTTGATTGATGAGACGCAATACACATAAAGTAAGTTCTAGTGTCAAACGGGAAAGACCTGTATCCTCATTAATGGCGTAACTCGTTTACCAGGAACTAAGTTTAACAATTATATTACTTTACTAAATATCTCATGATTTTACTAGATCAATTATAAGTAATTATAATAACTGTAAGGACTACATCTATGCTTTTACAAGGAACAAAGATGTAGAATGACAAAGGGGGTATTTTCATGTATACGAAATAGATTATTTACGAGTAGCGTGAGAAAACACAACAATTAGTTGGCTCTTCGGTCACCTACTCTAATATAGTAACGACAGCGATCCGTTAATAATCCTGATCTTCTAGAAAAGCCGCTTCGAAATTAACCTTATAGGTACGCGACGGGGTAGGACTCCACACCTCTGGATATGCTTAACGGTAGGCCAGCGGGGAGGGCTACAATTGGTGTCGATATACTTCCAAAAATTTATCGCACCAATTCAACACTTCGATGCCTCCACCGTTGGTTCACCATGTAGCCTCTATTCTCCCCACACCCATAAATCGCACGCACAAAATTTTTCGTGGCAGCCCCAGAGCGAAAGCAGAAGGGCGTAACCATGATCTTTCGTTTAAATAGAGCCACACCTGTCGGGATAATCTCTGCGCAAGCTCTCCAGCAAAAACCCTTCACCTTGGGGGGGATCTGAAGCTTCCGAATAAGTTTCCACCGGTGAGACGAGCTGCTTCCCCTTGCCGTTCCGCCGCCCTTATGTCGCCGGCCCAGATCACCATCCGTATTCATTAATTAGCATGAAATAACATGATCGAACTGAAAACCGACTGTTACTTGTACAATTCCAAATCCACCGATCGCTTACACCAGAACAACCAATAGGAGTAGAAATAATTCTCGCATGATCGATGGTCCATAAAGTATGTTGAATCAATTCCACGTTCCACTGCTTGGTCGATGGATCCATTAATTCCGGTACTTGATTCGGAAAGGTTGTCCACACCGGCCGTTTTGTAATAATGCGCAAGTTACCCTCTTCGCGAAGCCATGCATCACCCCAAATAGACGTATCTGATCCATTGCCGATTTTGCGACGAAGCCCCTTTTCAATATCCGGTCGAGCTTTCAAAAAACTTCGCCATGTAGCCAATGACCTGGTCCCCAAAGTGGCTCGAAAAATGTTTGAGTGGGGAAAGTAGCGAGCCTTTAGTATTTGCATCAACAGAGAGTTCGGAAGTGTGAGAACTCTCCACAATTATTTCGATAGCAATGTCAGGTTGAACCATCTTAAGTCTCTGAAGCCCATTCCCCCGTCCCTTTTTCTTTGGCACGTTTTATCCCAAGATATCCAAGCCATCTTCCTGCTCGACCCATTTCCCCACCATAATCTTTTGATCGCCGCCTCTAAATCCAAGAGTACGCCGAAGGCAGCATAAACCAGCTCATAAGGAAAGATGGAATAGCCTGGAAACTGCTTTGATGAGCACCTCTTTTCTGGCATGCGATAGATCATTTTCCCCCCCATCCCTTTATTCGAGCAAACAATGGAGGATAATGCAGAAATTTATTCAACTGAATTCCTCAACACAATAAGATGCTCTGAACTTCGTTCTCATGTGTTGAAGTTCAAGATTGGTGCACCCGTTATGCTAATAAGAAACATCGATCAAGCTAAAGGATTGTGTAACGGGACCAAACTTCAAATTATTAGAACTAGCATTCACGTTATGAGTTGGAAAACTCTTTCCGGAAAAAATATCGGTGACATGGTGTTCATTCCTCGGATGACTTTAATACCATCTACCGGACTGCCAATTAAATTTCAGCGAAGACAGTTTCCGTTGATTGTTTCTTTTGCAATGACGATCAATAAAAGCCAAGGTCAAACTCTTTCGCATGTTGGTTTGTATCTTCCTAGGCATGTCTTCAGCCATGATCAACTATATGTTGCACTGTCCAGAGTTACGAGCAGAGGTGGCATTAAGATATTCATCAAGTTGGATTCGAGTGAACTCACCAATGTTACTAGAAATGTCGTGTACAAGGAAGTATTTCATCGAATTTGAAGGTAGAGAATATTTTCATATTTACCAATTATTATCGAATTTGAAGGTAGAGAATATTTTCATATTTACCAATTATTCATGTAACATGTTTTTTTTAACAACTTATTCTTTGGCAGGTGTTTCTTATCTATATAATTTCCCCCGTGCGATGTTATTTTCAATCATGTCCCTAGGATGCTCAGTGCAAATTTTATTATCTTTAAGATTTATTTTTGACGATATACTAATATTTTAATATTATTCTTATGATGTAACTATGAAGAACATGATGCTTCAATATTGTTGGTCGCTTTTTGTATTTAAATTCAATGAGCGTAATAATTTATATATGCGTAAATTTATTTTTCAGACATGTATTTCCAGTTGAAAATATGTCACCCCGTGCATCGCACGGGTGAATACTAGTCACAATAATATGTAAATATCAAATAATTAAACATATATATTATAAATGACCTGATGCCCAAAATCCATGGGTAAAACCATATTTTTTACTAAAATTATCCATCCCCTATAATGGTTTCAGTAACGGGTTTTAAGTAGATCATATATCCACGAATACGGATACCGGATTACGCGTACGTAGATATATATATATATATATATATATATATGGGCCCAGCTAGATGCGACTCAATCTGGGTCCCCCGCTTTGGTGTTGTTTCTTTTCTTTTTTTTTTTCTTTTT
>NW_012192873.1:5335-27802 GCF_000504015.1 Erythranthe guttata | reverse complement strand
AGCCCCTAACCTTATTAGTCGAGCTCCTACTTAATTCATAGGTTTTCGAATGAAAATATATGTACAAACTTGTCTCGTTTTGTTAACTGTCGGGCTAAATACCTAACACGCAAGTGCACGTATCGCAAACAAGTACTAATAATGGACTCGTGAGAGTCGGATGTCGATCCCATAGGGAATACTCAAATTACCTAATCTTAAGTACCAAATTCTAACAATTATGATTTTTATCCAGCATACACAAGGTTGTTAAATTTAATCAACTAAATCATTAAACTAATTATAAAAGCAAATAAACACGAAAGAATATCAATAAAAACGGATCTAGGATTTTATCTTCCCCATATGCGATAATTCTTCACCCAATTGAACCTCTATCATGCAAGTTACGATTCCCGATTATTAACCCGAGACACTCATTACTCATAACCCGATGTCGCGTGTATTATGAGTCTGTTATTCATAAACGATTCACTATATGTCTATGCAAACCAATTATGAATAAAGCATTAAATAACAAGTCTCGTAAACGGCTACGTAAGGTATTATCTATATGTCTACGATAATACATGCAATTAACCAACTCATCCGGTGAAAACTACTCGAAGGTTCTTCTATCCATGTTCTAATTATTAAAACGATCTGTCAATCAATTCTAACAATAACACATAGCAACATAAATTAGCTAGGTTCATGCGCTAAATAAGATCAAATAGAAGAAATAATCATGGAATTTAAACTTGCATAATATTAGAAAATCAGGTTCGAATCACCACATAGGGTTCCAACAAAACCCTAGATTAAAAACTTAGCTACTCGTAATTCTTATGATAAACAAAATAGAATAAATAAAGTAAAATAAATAAGAAACACTATGCTTCAGTCTTCGTTGATCTTCGTTCTTCGCGTTATGTGGTGTAAAATTTCGTGCTTATGGTGTAGAGACATGTTGTTTTTTATAGGCTTTTCTTGATAAGGAAGTAGTGGAAACCTAATAGGAATCAATTTCCGCCACTTTCCCCCATCAAGATTTGTTCTTCGATTTTCGCCATGTTGGAGTCTAAATTTTGGAATTTTGGAATTTTGGAATGCTGTGTAAAAAATAAAATGTGTGTGATTTTGTTTTTTGGGATGTTGTTCAGGTAAGTATTAGTGAAATTCTTCTTGAAGTTCACGATCGAATTGCTGTGCTAATCGCATATGCATTCATAACCCCATTAAATATACATAATTTATGATTTCTTGAGTATGGTCATGGGGCTCTAGGTATATCGTGCATCCAAGAGCATGTTGGTGGCCTTCTATCGGTGTCTCGCTCTAAGTTCTTCTGGTTAATCTTTGAAAACAAGGCACTCTACTTTTTGCTCTTGTGATCTCTCTTGAATTTCTTTCCTTGTAAAACTTGGTTTCTACACCGTGTATTTTTGTTTTTTTTTTTTTTTTCATTTTTTAATCTCTGAAAATCTGGGCTTCTTGAATGTATTATGGTCGTTGCCTAGCTGTTGACACATGGACATGTTGGCACGTGCTCTGTGTAACACTCTAAGAAACGTGTGTGAATATCCTTCTGTTTTAACGCGTTTTTAGTGGGATTTTCTTGTATCTTTTCAAAGATTCGAATGTTTTCAAAAGGAAATTGAAAAGTTTTTTTTTCTGCATTGATCTATGTGCTTTCTATATGGCCAAGTGACCTGCTCCTGACTCCACTCCAGCTGTAACTTCTGAAGCTGTTGTCACCAAAGCTGATTTCACTCATTTCCAGACTCTCATCCAGGTCCAGCTTTCTCAAGGATTAGCTTCTATTCAGGATCAATTGATCATCACTTTGGCACAGTCTGATCAGAAAGGGGGAGTAGCAACAACTCTAGAGCCCTTAGGCAAAGCGGTGTCTTGCAAAGGAACAACAGACAAAAAAAAAAAAAAAAAAAAAAAAAAAAAAACTGTTCTCTGACTACTACTATTGAGGGGTGATTGTCTGTACTAGCTTTCTGTTATTTTGTTCTCCCTTGAACTATTCTATTTTTTCCTTAGTCTGCTTGCATTTTATTTGGATCTGTAATAGTTAAGCCTATTTCTTGAATCTTGATTTTTCTGAACGGTTATCTCTATTTTGTGCCTTGCACCTGTTTTTGGATAACCTTGTGATGCAGGAAATTGTTTGTGTTACAACATCTAGATGTTGCAACTTCTGTGGTGTGAACACTCTTTGTTGCAGGGGGGAGAAAATATCGTCTGCAGGGGGAGTTCTTGTTAAACATGGATTCTGACCAATCTATGCCAAATGGGGAGATTGTTGGCGCCAGATTTTCGACTATTGAAGATCGAGAAAATCGGCCGAGTTTTGGAATTAAAAGATTGGCAAAGATTTGTTTTTCATGTTTATTTTGGAATTTATTAGAGTCCTGCTTCTATTAGGACTTAGATTTATTTACATATATTTTATTCAAGTTGGGTATCTTTTGTATTTATCTAGAATAGAAGTAGAAATCAACTAGGATTATATTACCTAGTTAAATAGATTTCTTGGGGTTCAAGTTAGGTCTTAGAGCTTATTTTTGTGGCTATATAACCCTCCAAGACATACAAGAACCGTGCGCATTTATCGGAAGAAAAACCACTTCATAGCATCGAAGGTTTGCGGAGGCGTTCTGCGGAGCAGGACTGTGCCATCACTGGTTGTGCCAACATATACAGATCTGCTGTATAGATCTCAAGGGAGATCAGCCGCGTTTCTGAAGGGAGTTCAGGCTTGAAGAAAGTTCAGGGCACGCAGAGTGGAGCTGCTATAGAGAAACACGGAAATCTGAACTATTGAAATCATGTTTGCAGGTCCACGTGGATGTAGGGCACATTTGTTTCTGAACCACATTATATTCTTGTGTTCATTTACTTACTTTCAGTAGTTTATAACTGTGTGATTACAAGAATTGTAGTTGTAATTGAATACTGTTTCCACAAGTAACTGTTACAACTTAGGTTAATAGATTTCTATAGACATATAAATCTACATATATATCTAATTATTTGGAAATGTGTGGATCCTTGAATTATTCTGTTATTAAAACGGAATAAATAATAGACTTTAGGACTATAATTTTAATTGCGAACCAAAAAGCATAGGAAAAAAAATCATCTGATATTTTTTTTATATATAAGTAAAATAATTAAAACAATAAAAAAATTAATGCTTAAACAAATGAGTAGCTATCAAGTAGTTAGTTATACGGCGGGCCTCCACAATAGATAATTAATCCAAGTTGGTACAATTAGGCAATGGTCTAACCGAATTAGGGTAGGGGGCTTGTGCCCCATATTTTATAATGTATGTAATTCAATATTTAGCTCTCTAACTATCTATATTCAATATATTATTTCATATGAAGATGATATAAAATTATCAAGTAACAAATTACTATGTTTTATATTCGGCCGATCAATTTATTAAAAGTAAAAATATAGATTTAATTATTCTACTGTCTACATATCAATGCCCTCGGTTAAGAAGAAAAGGTAAAAAAATATGATTAAAGTTTTTATTATTTTAATTATTATAATTATAAATATTTATTACTTGTTTAGTTTCTTTAAGCATTTATTCACAAAATAATGAAATTAGATGTTACACCTGAAATTGAATATTTAAACTAGTCGTACATCTACACATAATTACTAATCACTAAGCATACATACACATTTGCCCCCACACCTACACCCATCTGTATGTGTGCTTAGTGACTAGTTATTATCTACACATAATCACTAATCACTAAGCATACATACACATTTGCACGCACACCTACACCCATCTGTATGTGTGCTTAGTGACTAGTTATTTAAATAATATTTCGAGACACCTTGTAACATCAAACAAGTCATATACTTCATCTTTAGTATTCTTTCTCTCCAATTTCATGATTTACACTCCAATTTAGTTAAATTTCACCAATTAACCACTCCAATTTAGTTAAATTTCACCAATTAACCAACTTTGACTCTTATTCCAATTTTGACCCCATTTTCCCATCAACAATTGCTCCAACTGGGAATTGAACTCGTGACCTTGGTTCCGAAACGACTGGTAAGACCCCAGACACTACTAGTTGTTCTAAAATCAATTGGTGTCAGGAAAGACCTAAACAAAAGCCTTATAGTGAATTCAACACACACAAATGGCCACGACATTCAACTGTGGACGCCCATACTCGAATCTCCCCCGCGTGGACAATTATTACCAAACTCAAGCTAACATTTTGAAATGTTTTCAAATAATCACATAGTCCTGGGTCCGCTTGCAATTAGGTATGTCTAGTATGTAGGAAGAAAGCGAATTGTCGTAAAATAAATAAAATAAAACAATTTATTTAGATTATTGAATGCATATAAGTTGTTTCTTTAAGCAGCTATTCACAAGTTGATGAAATAGCTGTACCACCACCACCATTGTTCCCCGGACAGCTTGTGACATCAAATAACTCATATATTTCCTCTTTAGTGTTCTTTCTCCGAGTCGTATGTGTTTGTGTATTTTTTTTCATAACTACTCAGTGGTTCATTTTTGTAAAATAAAATAAAATAGAAAAACGTTTCGAAAGTAAATTTCAAATAATTTTGGTCAATTGTTAGCAATATTTATATGCATATTTAAGGGCCGGGCCGGGGTATAGTACTATATATGCAAGAAGAGAGAGTGTTCGTAATTACACTGCATTACTGAAGTATGATATTGGTGAAGTATTCATCGTACTCAACATCGATTTTGTTTGATTATTGATCCATGTCTTGATGGTAGGATGTCGGACCTCCGACGCCATTAATATGCTCTTAAAACATCATAAAATGTACTTAACTTTATAGTGCTTTAATACATACATACCTTAGCTCCTACAAATTTAGATTATGATTCTACCTACTCTAGAGCCTCCACTACCAAGTAATGAATGACTCAGCCCCACCCAGGCATCCGTCCATAGGCGGATGGTAATCGGGGCAAAGGCGCATACCGAATCGAGTCACCAATTGCTCTGTTGCGGAAGTTAGGGAGTTGGAAGAGTCATAGTCGAACATGCTGCCTTTTCTAACACCAATTAATTTTAGAATAACCGGTAGCTATTAATAATACAAAATCCACACCAATATACTACAAATTCTAGGCAAACGTAACATTAATGAATGTTATATGCATTCACACCACAAGTTGATAACAATTTAATTTCTATCCCTTATAAATATATATATCATCATAAGCTAATTAAGTACACATACATATTTACAATTCTGCCATCCTCATTTATTTTCTCTGCAAAATAGAAACAATGCAAACAGTTATGCCAACAAAGCCAACGGAGACAAGAAAACCCTTGAGAATTAATAATCTCCCCCCGCAAAACATGAATATGAATATTCTACAGAGACGTCTCCACATTCTTCTCTGCTACACAAAAGCTTCCGAAGAAGATTCTGGCTGGATTCTTGCCGGGCGCATGAAGGAGTCGCTCGGTAAAGCTCTCGAAGAAGAGCCCATCCTCGCCGGAAGGCTGCGGCGGCAGTCCGAAGAAGAAGGCGGCGGAGATTTTGAGATTGTTCCGAATGATGCCGGAGTTCGAATGGTGGAGGTGAGAGCTGATCATGTGAAGTTGGCTGAGTTTGTTGGTGAGTTGAAGGCTAATAAGAGAGAAGCTAATGATCTTGTGTTTTGGGAGGATATTGTGGAGCACAACCCTCAGTTTTCACCACTGTTCTATATCCAGGTTTTTTTTTTTTGATTTGTTTTTTAATTTTGTTAGGTTAAAAAAAAATTATATTTAAAAACAATATATATATTTTTTTTTCTTTGGATTTTTAGTAGGTTTTACTAATCTAATTATAGATTCTTTTAGATTTGTGGGAAAGGAAAGTACTATCTACAAAATAAATACGTGAATACATAATGCATTAGAAAAATCACATATTTTTCTACTAATTTTCCATGCAGCACGGAAATGTCAACAAATTTTTTGGACTCATGTTTCGTGTCCGACGCTCGAGAACACCTGTTGGATACCTTATATGCCATTTTACAATTTCTAACAAGTTAGAAACCTATTTGAATAACAAATTTTCAAATATTTTTGTTGCTTTCGTAATTATTTACATGATTTAATAATCAACTGCATATTACTTTGAATATGTTTGTCTGAAAATATATATAATAACTTATATATGTTTATATAATATATTTATAAATATACTCCTATATTTTTAACATTTACACGCCGTTGACTAATTTTATTGGTATATTCTTTTTGCAGGTGACAAACTTCACTTTTGGGGGATATTCAATTGGAATCACTTCGAGCCTTCTTCTTGTGGATCCTTTTACCTTTTCAAATTTCCTTAAAAAATGGTCCAAAGTTCACAAAACCATATTTTCAAGAACTAATATCCCCAAAATTCCCTATTTTTACTTTCCTAATTATGTATCATCTCCTAATGATTATCGACTAATTGCGGGCTCTAATTATAAGGCATGCAAAAATAATACTACTACTTACGTAGCTGCTCAAAGTGTAATTCTCACAGTTCCGAAAAATATTCTTCGCAATAATCACAAGAATCTTGCTGCTTTATGCATCGAAGAGGCGGAACGAAAAACGGGCTCGAAAATGGCATCGAGCTTGTCGTTGTTGCTACACAAGTTGCCTTGTGAAGAGGAGGATGCTTATAATAAAGTTGAAATGTGTTCAAGAAAAGGGCTTTTCGATGGTTTATTAGTATCGGAAAACAAGATTAGTGGAGTAATCATCACTAGTTGTGCAATTAGAACATGGGATGAACTCGGATTGGACAGTTTGTGTTTCGACGAAGGAAATAAAGCTGATTATGTTTCTTGCTGGATTAGTTCGTCATCGGCGGTTAGTGACGAAGGCTCCGTCATGATTATTAATCCTTCGAGTGATGACACCGACACTTTTGGAATCAAAGTTGTGGTCACATTCGATTAAAAGTACGCTTGGTTTTTTTTTTAATAAATCTAGATCATATATTGCGTTGCACTGATGGTCGACACACGTAACTTTTCGGGATTGAGATTTAGTTACACGTCGTGCAAAATCGATGCATTGGAATATAATTTGCATCAATATCATATTTTCCCTAGTTTAACTAGCTAGCTAGTTAGCTCGGCTTTATTGGTTTGTTTTTTTTTTTTTTTTATCTTTAGACAATTATTTTCTTCTAATAAAGATCTTGTGCTATTGCATTATATATATGTAGCATTTATTCTTGTTATTAAGAGCATCTTCAGCCTTCTATTATTTGGAGTTTTGGATCTGTATAAGCTATATTTTAACTTTGTTTTTTTAGGGCTAAATTACAACCATCTCTGAGGTATGGTTAAATTACGAAAATCCCCCTTATGTTTGGGTAATTACAACCACTCCCCTCAACTATAAATCTTCTTACACGTCCATACTTGTGGTTTTAAATTGAGCTAATAGCACACACCCCTATGTTATTTTTAATTGTTAAAAAAGTTCTCGTGATAAAACAATTAGCAAATCCCCCCTATGTTGTACTTTATATTGCACAGTGCCTCATTTATCAATTTTAATTAGTGAATTGAAAGAAGCAAGAGTTGCCCCTCTTCCTTCAAACTTCCACCACCACCGCGACAATTACCTCGTCCCGCTGCCGCCCCATACTCCCGCAGGTGTCGGCCGTCTACCTCTCATAGCCCAAATCAGTCGTCCACCACCGCACATCCCACACTCGCATCTCAGACCGACGCAATCCACCAACTGCGTCCCACGAAATTCTTTCCGAACATTGCGCCGCCATAGTGGTGCTTGATTTGGTGGAACTGTGGCACTTGTTGCCGGTTGAAGTGGTCGAAGTTTCTTGGGAGATATGGAACAGACGAAAGGGGGTGCTTACCTTTTCTTTTGGCATTTGTGAGATTTTGGCGACTTGAGGTTTTTGGGAGGTTGACGGTGGAGAGGGTAGTCGTAGACGGCGGGGGTAGTGAGGCGGGCGGCGAAGCGGAGGTGGTGGTAGAGTTGGGCAGCTAGTTAGGAGTTTTTTGAGCTGGAGTGGCCGGCAATGGTATTTTTGGGTGTGGTGTAGGAGAGGGCTCTTATGAAAGTGTAAGGGGCTAAAATAAAAAAAAATTGAAAAGTTCATTTTGGTGCTTATAAAAAATTCAGGGTGAATCTGCAATTTTTAAATTTGTGATGAAGTGTGTCTTTTAAGGTAATAAACTACACTCTCAGTCGCAAATTTTGCGTGTGCAACACACGATAAGTTATTAGGGGCTTTTTCTTTTTTTTATCTTTGACTACATTTCATGGGGGGGGCCTGCCAATTTTTTTAACATGGGGGGTTTTACGATAATTAGAGATTACACAATGGTAGTTATTGCAAAAAAACTCGTTTTAAATTTAGTGGAATCTTCTAGATTATATGAAATATTTGGTCACCTACTCTAACAAACTCAACCCCACCCATTGGACCCATAATGAATGTAGTATGCTGATTTGAGATAATTCTACTCCTTCAAAATTTCTAGAGAGAGCATTAGCAGTTCCATTCTCCACTCCTTTCTTGTACTCAATGGTGTAACTGAACCCAATTAATTTTGTTAAGTGCTTATGTTGTAGATGAGTAGATAGCTTATGCTTAATAGGTACTTAAGTCTCTTTGATCAGTTATGAGATAACCCTCCACTTTTGTACAGCCAAGAGAATGGCCAGAAACTCCTTCCCATAAATCGATAACCCCATGCTCTTAGGCCCTAAAACTTTACTCACATATGCCAAGGGCTGTTGCTTACACCAAACCCTTGGTAGGAAGCATATGTTTCTACCACATAAGCCTTTTTAAAATTGGGCAGTTGCAATACATGTGTGTTAGTCATAGCTTCTCTAAAGTTTCTTGTGCCTCTGAACTCCATTTAGATTGGCCCTTCTTCCGTAGTTGTGTGAGTGGTTTAAAAAATGGTATACGAAGAAATTATATAAATAAAATTAAATGTGTATTAACTAAACCTAAATAATACTAATCTTACCACGATGCTTAGAATGGCCACATATATAAGGATAGATGTTCTGAGAAATATCCAATTGACAACCTCCATCATCAAGTCACCTTTGAACGAACAGTACGTGACAAAGGTGATTGTACCAAATACGCTAGTGATGATCCCCAAGATAACGACTACAAAAATCTACAAAATAAATTTTATTTTTTAACTATTAGCAATTTCCAAGTTAATTATTATTTTTAATATTTTTATAAGTATTTTGGAGAAATTCGGAACTTACTCGATAATTACGGCAGGATAGTAGAGAAATACGATGATGTATGCATAATGATAACGAGCATGGTTGCATTAGACCTAAGACATTCATAATATAACCATATGACAGAAGAAAATAAAGCAACGTTGTACGAAATCACCGTGTACTTTACTATCGACTTCACGTCACATATGTTTTTTTAACATATACCTACAAAAAATTGTAACATTTTTTTAGGTTTTTATTTATTTATTTATTATTGTTCTGATCAAAATAAACATTTTGTTGTAAAGATCAAAATGCACATTTTTTTTGCGTGCGTGAAGGTACTATTTTTATATTAATTTGTTTTTTAACGATACATTTTATATATACTGGCTCGACATAGATAAATTCATGTCTATTTCATCATAAATAGACCAAGTTATACCGAGTTGAATTTAATTTGATAGCTTTTCTGAACCACAAGTTATAAGTCCAATTTGAAAAAAATGAAATTTAGAAAAAAAAAATTCCTTTTTTTGAGAATTCTTTTCGTTAATTCCGGTCCGATTCTAATTCCAAAATTCTCGGGATCTAAAATTTTACCTGTGATTCCAAAAAGCTTCGAAAATTCAAGAATTATATATCTCAAATTTTGATTGAGGATATAAGAGATTACGATTATATATACAAATATTATTGAAAAATGCTTGGAATAGGGTTTCGATATAAGATCGACGGAGCAAATAAAATTTTAGTAAGGCTCGATAGGGACATAGGGGAAATTAATATGTCATAAGCTCCATTTCATAACAACGAAAATATGTTTACTGTTATTTTGGGATTCGTAGTAATTTCTAGATGCATGTTCAAAATTCATGAAAACAAAGAAAATTAAATATAAAAACAAGATGAAATACCACAAATAAGAACTGATGATCGATGATAGTATATCGAATAATAATATTGTCTTTTGCACAACAATAATAGTAATAATAACAATATATGCATTTGGATGCCAAATAAATCGGACAACAATTATTTATAAAACATTTGGATATGAAAGGTTCATGTATTAACGTGCAAACTGCGGGCAATCAAGTGCATATCACGTGCAAATCTCTTTCATATTACGTGGTTATGTGATTATACATGCAAATTCTTATTTATTTTTCTAAGCAAACATTTTTAAGAATAAAAACGTAAATAAATAACAAGTTACAAAAATATTTCTAACATAAATACATGTCGGCAGTAGGCTGTGTCTCTCTGACAGTCTGTGGTGTACGGTAGATAACGTACACAACGATCTAGTCGACTCATAAAAACAATCCAATAGCATTCGGAATCTGTATTTAATGTAAAGTTTCAAATTAGAAATATTATTTAGTATTTCATTAGATTTAATGTTGTGTAGTATTTATTTGTCTAAATATTGGCATCATCTTTGGCAAAAGCATAGTTACCCCCATATCACAATATTAGATGTCAGGACGCACATCAATGTGATAGGTATGAACTGCATAGTGTGTCCTAATAGCTCTAACATATAAAAAATGGTATACGAAAAAGTTATATAAATAAAATTATTTTTTTACTAAATAAATCTATATAATACTAATTTTACCACGGTGCCTAGAGTGGCCGCATAGACAAGGATAGATGCTCCGAGGCCAATCGACGACCTCGATCCTCAAGTCACCTTTGTACATAAAGTACGAGACAAAGGTGATTGTGCCAAAAAGCTAGTGCGGATGCCCAAGGTAACGGTAGTAAAAATCTACAATATAAATTTTATTTTTTAACTATTAGCAATTTCCTTTTTAATTTTTTTTTAAGTATCTTGGAGAAATTCTGAACTTACCCGATCATTACGCCCGGAATAGTTGAAAAATACGACGATGTATGCAATCTCGATTCCGCAACCTATGTTCTTAATGATAACGAGCATGGTTGCATTTGGCCTAAGACATCCATAATATAACCATATGACAGAAGACAATAGAGCAACGGTGTACGGAATCACCGTATACCCTACTGTCGACTTCACGTCGCGGATTTTTTTAAACGTGTACCTACAAATATTTTTAACTAATTTTTAGGTTTTTATTTATTTATTCATTGTTTGTTTTACCAAAATAAACATTTTTGTTGTATGGATCAAATGCACATTTTTGTTCCGTGGGAGGTAATATTTTTGTATTAATTTGTTTGTTAATGATATATTTCATTAATACTGGCTCGACAAAGATAAAGTCTATTCATCATAAATAGACCAAGTTCTACCGAATTGAATTATGTTTTTTGGCTTTTCTGAACCACAAGTTATAAGTCCAATTTGAAAAAAAGAAATGTGGAAAAAAATTCCTTTTTTTTTTGGGAAATTTTTTTCCTTAATTCCGGTTCCGATTCTAATTACAAAATTCTCGGGATCTAAATTTTTACATGTGATTCTGAGAATCTTTGGAAATCCAAGAATTATATATCTCCGATTTTGATTAAGGATATAAGAGATTAGGGTTATATCTATAAATAATCTTAAAAATGCTCGAAATTAGGTTTTCGATATAGAATCGATGAAGCAAATAAAATTTGAGTAAGGCTCGGTTGGGACATAGGGGAAATTAATATGCCAGAAGCCCCACTTGATAACAACCCCAATTTGTTTAGTGTTATTTTGGGCTTCGTGGTAATTTTTAGATGCATATTCGTAACTAATAAAAACAAAGAAAATTAAATATGAAAACAAGATGAAATACCATACGCACTAACTGATGATCGATGATAGTATATTGAATAATAATATTGTCTTTTCCAGCAATAATAATATGTGTTTGCATACCAAACAAATTGGACAACAATTATTTATAAAACATTTGGATATGAAAGGTTCATGTATTCACGTGCAAATCGCGGGCAATAGAGTTCAAATCGTGTGCAAATCTCGTTCATATTACGTGATTATACGTGAAAATTCGTATTTATTTTTCTAAGCAAGCATTTTTTAGAGTAAATAAATAAATAATTAATTCATTACAAAAAAACTCTAACATGTCTAAACGCCGGCAATAGGTTGTGGCTCTCTGACAGTTTATGGTGTACGGTAGATAATGTACACAATGATATGGCCGACTCCTAAAAATAATTCGATTGCATTTGGAATTTGTATTTAATGTAAAAGTTTGATTAAAAACATAATTAATTATTTCGTATTTAATTAGATTTATTGTTGTGTAATATTTATTTGCCCAAATATTGGCATCATCTTTGGCAAAGGCATAGGTTCCCCCATATCACAACATTAGCTGTTAGGACGCTCGTCAGTGTGATAGGTATGAACTGCATAGTGTGTGTCCTAATAGATCTAACCTGTAAAAAAAGGTATACGAAGAAATTATATAAATGAAATCAGATTTTTACTAACTAAAAATATATAATACTAATCTTACCACGATTCCTAGAGTGGCCGCATAGATAAGGATAGATGCTCCGAAGAATATCCAACCTACAACCTCGATTCTCAACTCACCTTTGCACGTAAAGTATGTGACAAAGATGAATGTGCCAAATAAGCTAGTGATGATGCCCAATATAACAGCAGTAAAAATCTAAAAAATAAAATTATTTGTTAACTATTAGCAATTCCTAGTTAATTATTATTTTCAATTTGTTTATAAGTATCTTGGAGAAATTCCGAACTTATATGATCATTACGCCCGAATGGTAGAGAAATACGACGATGTATGCAATCTCGATTTCGCAACCAATTTTGTTAATGATAACGAGCATGGTTGCATTTGACATAAGTCATCCATAATATAATTAACCACATGGCAGAATAAAATAGAGCAACGATGTACGGAATTACCGTATATCCTATTGTCTACTTCACGTCGCATATTTTTTTGAACGCATACCTACAAAAAATTGTAACTAATTTTTAGGTGTTGCTTTATTTATTTATTATTGTTCTGATCAAAATATATATTTTGTTGTAAGGATCAAAATGCACATTTTTGTTGCGTTGAAGGTCCTGTTTTTATATTAATTTGTTTTTTAAAGATATATTTTATATATACTAGCTCAACATAGATAAATTCATGTCTATTTAATCATAAATAGACCAAGTTATACAAAATTGGATTTAATTTTATGGCTTTTTTGAACCAAGAGTTATAAGTACAATTGTAAAATAAGGAAATTTAGAACAAATAAATCCTTTTCTTGAGAATTCTCCGTTAATTCCGGTCCGATTCTAATTCCGAAATTCTCAGCATCTAAAATTTTACTCGAGATTCCAAAAAGTTTCGGAAATTCCAGAATTATATATCTCTGATTTTGATTGAGAATATAAAAGATTAGGGTTATATATAAAAACAATATTGACAAATGCTTGAAATAGGGTTTTGATATAGAATCGGTGGAGCGAATAAAATTTGAGTAAGGCTCAGTAGGGACATATGTGAAATTAATATGCTAGAAGCTCCACTGCATTACAAACCAAATATGTTTAGTGTTATTTTGGGCTTTGTGGTAATTTCAAGATGCATGTTCGTCACGGCCGGTCCTCTGTGTGTGTGTAAGATATGGATGTATTAAATAAAAATGGGTATTAGAAAAAAGTTTTTTAATTTAACAAAAATAATTTAATTTTGAGAAATAATAACATGGAAAAAACAACTAAGTTTAAATTGTAGAAACTAACAATAGAGAAATATATAGGAGAGCAAGAAAAATGAAATTAGGGTAAAACAATGTAAATGAGAGAGAAAGAGTAAGAGGACAAAAGAGATTGGGTGAAAAAAATAGAGAGAGATAAAAGACAAAATGGATTGGGTCAAAAAAATTAATGTGGAAAGTGGGGGTTAAAAAGTTAAGAGATGAAGAGAATGGGTGTTGGAAGAAGAGAAAAGAAAAAATAATTATAAAATAATAACAAAAAATATAATATTTTTTGTGCCCCATTGGAAAATGGGCCCTGGGCCTGGGCCCTGCTCGCCCTGGGCCAGGGCCAATGTTCGTAACTAATGAAAACAAAGAGAATTAAATAGAAAAACAAGATGAAATATCACACATAAGAACTCATGATCGATGATAGTATATCGAATAATAATATTGTCTTTTCCAACAATAATAATATTAATAATAACAATATATGCGTCAAGATGCCAAACAAATCGGACGATTTTTTTTTATAAAACATTTGGATATGAAAGGTCATGTATTACCGTGCAAATCGCGGGCAATCAAGTGCATATCACGTGCGAATCTTGTTCATATTACGTGGTTATGTGATTATACATGCAAATTTGTGTTTATTTTTCTAAGCAAGCATTTTTTAGAATAAAAAAATAATTAATTTATAAGTTACAAAAAAAATCCTACAAACGTCGTCAGTAGATTGTGTTTCTACGACAGTCTGTGGTGTACGGTAGCTAACATACACAATGATCGAGTCGACTCCTAAAAAGTAATTGATAGCATTCAAAATTTGTATTTAATGTAAAATCTTCATTAGAAACATAGTTAATTATTTATTGTTATTCCAATAACCTTCAAAAACTCCCTATAATATCATGTCAATCCTAAGGGATTGACCACTCTTTCACTCCATGTATTTTACTAAGATCTACTCACACTCCATATCCACTGATAATGTGCCGTAAATATTTCACTTCTGGTTTTCTATAACTACATTTGAAACCCTTGGCATACAACTTTGTTGCCTTAGCAACTCCAACACTACCCTCAAGTGTTACAAGTGCTCTAGCTCATTCAAGTTGTAAACCAAGGCATTATCAAAGAAGACCAAAACATACTCCCTCAATTGAGCCCTTAAAATTTCATTCATTAGTGCTTGAAATGAGGCAGGTGCATTTGTAAGACCAAAATAACATTGCAGTGAACTCATATGCCTAGAAGTTGTGACAAAAGTTGTTATGTGCAGCCTCATGTTAGGAATCGAGCACATTTATACAGTGGAAAATAAATTTTATTCATATAAACACATTTATAAGAACATACATACGAGCTTGAAATCAATTAATTGCTTACATTTCTTAATTCCAATAACCAACAAACATGCATATATTTATTTATTTAATTCGAATTTAAACATTTAAACTCAAATAAAAATAAGTAATTTAAACATACAAGCATGCTTGATTATTCATATAATTCACATAATGAGACTCATTACTTAAGTAAAACTCATAATTAATCAATTTAATTAAATAATAAATTATTAAAGTAAATCGAATTTACTTTTGAAGCGTGAATCCAATCCAAGACTTTAGAAGATGGCTAGTTGTTGCCACTCTCCAATATGTCCTCGTTCAGCGGAGGTGGCACGATGGCGTGTGGGCTTCACGCGCGGAGCAGGCGACATTGCGTGTGATGCACAAGCTGGCAGAGGGTGGCTCGTCCGCCGCAGTAGCGGCTGTGTAGATTCTCTTCTTCTCGGATTTCACCTTGTAAACTGTTATGCTAAATACCTAACACGCAAGTGCATGCATCGCTAACAAGTAGTACAAGTGGACTCGTGAGAGTCGGATGTCGATCCCACTTGGAATACTCAAATTACATAACCCTAAATACCGAATTCTAACAATTATGATTTTTATCGAGCCTACGCAATTTTGTAAAGTTTTATAAACTAAATAATTAAACGAGCTATGAAATAAATTAACCAAGATAAGATATCAAACAAAAACGGACATAGAACTTTATCTTACCGCTATGCGTTAATTTGTCACCCAATTAAATCTAGAAGCATTGGTCCACCGAGAGCTCTATTGGAGTTTAATAGTTGTGCTAACGTTCTTAGTAATATAATCTATATGTGCATGACTATAAATAAACTCATATCTCTAATAACTACACAATCAGCTCTCGCTGGAGACTGTCGATTATAAATTGTTAGAACACACAGGACATTCATGACTAACCAAGCAATTGAATCCCCAATTACAATTCACAGACTTTACACTAGATTTCAGACTACACGAATATTGGCCCTTTGAGTTGTCTCTAATGAGACTCAGGGACAAGTCACGATATAGCTCGTCATCTAGTGAACCCACGATAATGTCTTGGTCTTAAGGATTAACGGTGTACAACTATATCAGAGAAACATCTACTCGATCATTGGGAACCACTTAGAGCTTTCTAGGATGAGGGAGTTCAGTGAACTCATCTATATGAGCACCCACTTATATATGATGATGTTCCCAACATCAACGACTGATGAGACGCAATGCACATACACTAAGTGCTAGTCTGAAATAGGAAATGCCGGTATCCTCATTATTGGTGTAACCCGTTGACTAGGAACCAGTTTAAGAGTTTAATTAATATTATTAAATTATTTCTTGATTCAACCAGATCAATTAATAGTAATAGAGTAACTGTGAGGACTATATTTATGCACATGCAAGGGACAACATATATAGAATGCCAAAAGAGGTTTTTGTAATTAATACGGAATATAATATTTTAACAAGGATTACGGAAAGACCACAACCACATGTTGACTTATTGGTTAACTAGTCTAACACCTCCTTCTTCATTCTAATTTGATGATACCCTGCCCTCAAATCGATCTTAATGAATACTCTAGCTTGTTTTAATTCATCCAAGAGGTCATTAATTAATGGAATATGATATCCATCTCTAACTTTCATGGCATTCAGCTTCCTGTAATCCACACAGAATCTCCAATTACCATCATTCTTCTTGACTAACAGTACATGAGAAGCAAAAGGGTTGTTCCTAGCTTGTACTACTCCACAAGCCATCTCTCTTCCACCATTTTCTCAATCTCTTTCCTCTGTATGTAAGGGTACATGTAAGGTTGAAACTTGAATGGTATTGAGTCTGCCTTAAGCTCAATGTGGTGCTTAGAGTTTCTTATCGGAGGCAAGTCCATTGGCTCTTGGAACACATCATCAAACTCCCTCAGCAGATCAAGCACCTCCAAAAAATGCCAATTGTTCATCACTCCCTCTCCTTTAGTAGTAACCATTACAAAACATCCCATGTTCAGCTTCCCTAATTTAATATCTTGTCTTCTTGTTCATGACTAATTAAACTCATTTTAGGTTGTTCTGTCACCCCTTTTAATAGAATTTTCGTGTCATTGTGTCTAAGTGTGATGGCACTTTCTTCATAGTCAAAACTCACTAGACGAAACCTCTTCATAAAGTCCATTCCTAGGACCATACCACACCCTCCCAAAGTGAGCAGTATTAATCCAAAGTAGAATACCCTCCCATTTTCCACTGTAAGCTTGGACAAGTGGAGTTGCACCGAATTTGTTGTCCATTCGCCACAACCACTCTTATGGGTTTGGTCATTACCAGCTCACTTCCTAATTTTCTGGGTGTTTGGGGATCAAAAAAGTTGCAAGAGCTTCATGTATCAATTATTATAGTGAAGTAGTTGTTTTTGTACTTGCAAAGAACTTTCAATGTTTTGGAGGTGGAGTATCCTACCAAGGCACTGAAAGAGATGTTGCCTAACTCTCCCACCTCATCATAAACTGGATCTTCACCCACTTCACCTTCTTCAATTTCTTCAATGTTCAAACATATAAATTCAATCTGGTACAATCCCTTGCATTTGGGCCCAGGTGTGAATATGTCAACACAATTATACCATAGTCATTGTTTCCTTCTCTCTTCCATTTTTGGTATGGTCAATCTTTTTAAGACACGAGTCCTTTTCTCTGGACCTTGCCCTTTGAAAGTATGGTCTGAATAGGTGATCCTAAGTGCCCTTTGAGTGGTGGTTGTGTTGGGATAGTAAACTAAAACTTTTAGCTGTATTATTGAACTAATACAATAGAAAATTATTATTTTATGAGAATCTACACTAGAGCATTCAATGCATTTAATAAGATATTGATTATTGTCAATTAATTAAATGTATAAGCCTATATTCTAATAGCTTTCGAAATGGTGTACTACTGCGCACATAAAGATCATTTAGAAAGTTCGTCTAGAATATAAAGATAATCGTTCACATTCTAGATGGAATCGGATTAACCATTGGTAGAAGCTTGTAGCACAATATTGAGAGATTGGTCTTGATCACGGTACACAAATAATAACTTTGTAGTTATTGTTTTAACTTAGTGTGCTAGCACACTCGACATGTGTTCAACCGAACAAAGGGAAATAATTGTTTCATCATTGTTCAAACTGAAACTGTATTATTTCTAGTTGACAGTAAATTACTTACTCTATTGATCCCTAGATAATTAACATACACATTTAATTGGTGATCTATACTTTTATTCACAATGAAAGAAATTCCTATATTGATTCAAAAGAACTCCAGTGCGCCGTAAAGACGCTAAGAATTAATAGGTGGAAATTAATTATAGAAAGGAGATCCACATCTCAGAAATATGGGTTTTATAATAAATCTTATGCAGCTTATAAATTTTGTTTATACCTAGTGCTGGCCAGGTGGATTTCATATCCGGCATACTCAAATAAGTTAAGCGGGTGTGACTCATGAAAAGAAATCATTTAATTTACTTAGCAGTGAATAAATTATTTGGTGGTTATAAGATATCTTAATGTGAGGAGAATCTAACTAATATTTGGGAATATAAACGGGAATCAATAATTACTTGGTAGTGGAAAATAAATAATTATTTAATAATCTTTTATATGAATTCTTTGTAGAATTTGAATTTAATTAATTATTAGTGGGATAATTACAGTTTGGTCCCCCAAGTTTGCACATTTTTCACTTTTGGTCCCCCATTTACCGCCGTCACCAAAATACACATTAATGTTGTCATATTTTAACACATTTAGTCCTTTCGTCTGTTTGACCGTCAAGAAGTAACGGTCAACGGTTGAATTTGGGAATTTTCTTTGAGAAAATTTCAAAAAGACCCCTGTATTTTTTCAAAATAATCTAAAAACCTTTAAAATTTTATCCAACCATAATTTAACCCCAATTTCATCAATTAAGCAATTTTAACCAATGACCCCAAGTTTCCAAAATTGGGTAATCCGACGTTGACTTTCTTTTTAACTCGGTTAACTCTTTTTTTCGATTGATCTTTTTTTGTCGCTGTTGACTAATGTTGAATGTCGGGTTAACAGCGTTGACATTTTTTTCTTGATTTTTATTTTATTTCTATTTAAATAGTTGAGTAATGGAAAATATAATTTAAAAAAAAAAATTAAAAGCTGATAATTGGCGAGAAAATAATATCACAAAAAAAGTCAAATAAAGAAAAAAGGAAAAGGTAAAAGCATCTCAATAACGGAAAAATTTTACGACAAAAAAAAAAGATAAAAATTAACGGCCGGTGTTAGCCTCAAAACCGTTGTACTAGAGTAGTTATCTCATTCCAAATTACTTCGCACATGCCTAATTCATCTTCTTCATAATTTTTTGGGAAGAAATTTGGAATGGACTGGCGGTTCCACGAAGAAAAAATTGAGGGGAACAAATTATGGATTTTAGAAATTTTTTAAATTGTATTGAGGCCCTAGAATTTTAGAAAAAAAACTTTCTTAGAAGTTTGTAATTTTAATATTACGATACTATATATTAATATAGTATTATTATTGTGTTATACAGTAATTTTGTTGATCGGTTAAAAAAGTCAAAGGAAAAAAGTTCATAAAAAATCAAGAAAAATAAAAAAAAGTTAACATTGTTAACCGAGAATACAATGTCAGTGAACGACATCAAAATCAATATTAAATAAAAAATTGAATGCCGAAAAAAAAAGTAAAAGGAAAAAATTAACGGCGGTCAACAGTCAGCGGTAATGGTGGTAAAAATCGGGGTCGTTTGTCAAAACTGATTAAATGGTGAAATTGGGGTTAAATTAGGGTTGAATAAAATTTAGGGGTTTTTAGAATATTTTAAAACAATGCAGGGGTCTGAGAACAATTTGTATCTATGAAAAATCCCAAATTCAACCCTAATTCAACAATAAACCGTTACTTCTTGACAGTCAAACAGAAGGAGGGACTAAATGTGTTAAAATGTGACGACATTAGTGTGTATGTTGTTGACGGCGGTAAATGGGGGACCAAAAGTGAAAAATGTGCAAACTTGGGGGACCAAAACTGTAATTATCCCATTATTAGTTTTCCGAATAATATTTTCTCATGTAGTCCCTATAGTATACCAACGGATTTTCTAATTACTCGAGATAATAAAATTCAACAAATATTATATACTGGAATTAATTTGGTCTAAAATTAAGTCCCCCTTGAACTGCAGGTTTTGACTATATGGAGTTATAGAAGGACCGGAATTTGCTTTCAAGTAATTCTTTTCATGTGTGACTCTCATTCCTTGTGCTATATATAATAGAGATTATGTTGAGGAGAGATGTACTTTGGGCTACGTTCCTGTTTCATGTTGGAGAGAATTGTTTTTCTCTGAATTTCTCAATAATGGATTTACAATTCTCCAAGAAGAAAACAACTTTTGTTGAAGAATTATTAGTCCGGCATATACTATAGAAGATTGAGGGTTCTTGTGAATTTAAATTTATTCCCGCGATGAAATTCACCATAAATCAACGGTACATCCGATTGTGTTTAAATTGTTACAGTGGCTTGCTGGCCCATGGAACTATAATATTTCTGAAGGTTTTCTCCTTCAGCCCAACCATCACGAAGTTATCGGCAAAGGAAGAGGGTTGTAAATTTCTGGGCAGCAGCTTTTCAAGGATTGAAAGTTTGGCGTGGATCCCTGTTCGTGTGCCAAATATGAAAATAAAAAGGCACAAAAAAGGATTTTTGAAATCCATATGTAAGTCATAAATTAGATTTAATTCCGCTTTGTGAGAATCTAATCTGCATGATCATGCTAAATAAATAAAAACCGACTAAAAATTAAATTTCGTTGAATTGATCTTTGGCTTCTGGAACTCACAATCGTAATAGGTTGCCCTCTTCATAGTACTTCTGATTTCTAACCTCATTTGTTCAGAATGGCTCGTTCGCAGTTTGGCCATCTATATGGCCTTTGCCAAAGTTTGGGGGTCTTTTCATCTTGATCACATTCCTATATATCCTTTTAATTCTTCCACGAGGCATTCAATGTAATAGCTTTCATCCATTGTACCTATGTTTCTTGACCACAAAAGATTTTAACTGCTCAAACTTGAGTTTGTAATCTTCCACATCAGTCTCATGTTTGGCATGTTAAACTCAGCAACCAAACTCACCCCTTCTTCCTCTAAGAACCTCTCCATCACCATATTAGCAAAAGCCTAGCTATCATCCTAAGAACTCATTCCTTTCACTATAGTCAGAAAACTAATCCTCCGCTTCCCCATTCAACTAAATGAAAGCATGTGAAACCTTCTCAGTTTCACTCATAGAATTTAGAGAAAAAATCCACCCTCATCATTATTTGCTGAGTATATCTACAAGGATTTAAGGCTATTACCTCCTTCAGCAGGTGCAGGATGTGTTCTTTGTGGGAGAAGCTCTGGCTTTCCAAAAGGTTTATCATAAGTGTTCCATTTGTCCACAATCTCCTTGCCCTTCACCATTCTGAACAGATATCCCACCATTTTGTGCATTTGCTCCATGTTGTGGTTGTTTTCAGTTAGTTCCATCATCATATTAGTGGTTACAACTTGAGATCTGGTCATTTATTCTCATAACAAAGTCTGATTTCCTTGCATTCTCTCATTATGAGTTAATTGTTCTTCCGTAAAATGTTATGCCTCTTCCCTTGTTTCTTGACCGCTAGTGCGATAGTGGCTCCTTGTCATCATGGATTGATCCAGGCTGTTTTTCCAAGCCCAATAGGCTTACCAATCAGCCCATTTACCTCTCCAACCCAAGCCCACGAATCACATGTTTTGGGCCCAACAAAAGCGGCCCACTCTGCACTCTCCTTTCTGTAGGGTTAATATTAATAAGAAGATAAGGAATGATGGAAGGGGAGAAAAAAAACAACCACCTATGGAAATATACACACACAACATCAAGAATACACATTCTATACACTCTAACACACGAAAATGCACGAAATACGATGAGGAGGTCCAAATGGACCTCATCAAATGGCGCCGTCTGTGGGAAAATTTGAGTTATAGACGTGCGTTGGTTTGATTTGTGGATTTTTTGGTTTTGATTTTGGGATTTTTTATCATGAAGTAGAAGTGAACTTCTATCTATATATATAGGTATATATATATATATATATATATATA
>NW_012192872.1:2917028-2974855 GCF_000504015.1 Erythranthe guttata | reverse complement strand
TCCATACACTACGGCCCGGCCCAAATACTCATATCAACAGGCTCTCGAGCCCAATTTCAAAGACGATGCTAATGTAAGATACGATCAGTACATATGACTGCCAAAAAATTATTATTATTATTATTTCCTAGCTTATTTATTTAATAAAAAATATGCTTCCTTTATTTAATGATGATTGACAATTAAATTTTTATAATTTTTTTAATGAATTTGGATTCAGGTTTCATGCATTTTGTTCTTATATTCACGACACGTAACGCATTTCCAATGCTACGTGTCAGCTTATGGATTTATTTCTATTTGGCAAATGCTATGTGAATGAAATAAATCATCAAGTCTTCATCCGTCCGAATTATTTTGCACTATTTGATTCTTTTACCTTATTTCAAAAAGTTGTGTTCTTCAATATATTTCAAAGTTAAGTATATATTGCACACGCTACTACGTATATAGAATAGCTCGTTATATAAAGGGTAAATTACACCCACACCCCTGAGGTATGCTTAAATAACTGTAAGGTTCCTGTAGTATCGATAATTACACTCACCCCCCTGAAAGGTAGTTAAAAACTCTAACGGGATAATGCATTGGATCCATTATTCCTATAGAGTTCTATTGGACTATTACTTTTAGCTAGTTGTGGAGATAACATAGTTATAGGGAGTTATGGGGTGACATGGCTCCCCCAATATTTCTTAAGTCACCCATAACTTTTTGTTGTCTTCACCACTTCCTGAAACCAATAGTCCGTTAGAACTCTATCGTAATAACGTATCCAATGCATTATACCATTAGAGTTTATAACTATGTTTCAAGGGGGTAAGTGTAATTATCGATACCACAGGGACCTTAAAGTTATTTAAGTATACCTCAGAAGTGTAGGTGTAATTTACCCTAAATCATATATTCTCTAACAATTGTAAAATTTAATAGGGCAGGACATTGTTGAGTTTATTTTGAAGTCAATCACTATAAAATTAGGGTAAATTACAATTACCCCTAAAGTAAGATCTATTTATGAAATAACCCCTCATTACAAGAAAAAGTTGCATTAGCGGCACATCAACTGTGACAAATACAAAGTTGTCATTTAATGCACATATTAAGTGACAATATTTTTGTTGTTGTTACTAATAGCTCTTTTTATTATCACTTAATCCTTATTTATTGTCACTATAGAACATTAGCGACACCTCATTAGTGACAAGCATATTGACAACACTTGTTGCCTAACTATATGTGAAAAATAGGTGTTGTCACTCAAATTTTTTTTTTGTAGTGCCTCATATTACCATAATTGCATCAATCCCTTGGAATTTTATAGATTTCTTACATGAACATCCTTTTGTAGGTAGGGGATGTAATAAATTTACAAAATTCAGGGGGCTGGATGTAATTTACAAACGAATTTTATAGATTTCTTACATAAACATCCTTTTGTAGGTAGGGGATGTAATAAATTTACAAAATTCAGGGGGCTGGATGTAATTTACAAACGAATTTTATAGATTTCTTACATTGACATCCTTTTATAGGTGGTTGATGTAATAAATTTACAAAATTCAAGGGGCTGGATGTAATGTTTTAAAATAAAAGAGATTTTTTTTTTGTAATTACACTATATTTCACAGAGGAGGTTGTAATTTTATCCAAAGCAGGCCCAACTAGCCAAACTCAATAAATAAAGGGCAAATTACCAAAACCCCCCTGAGGTAAGCCTAAATAACGAAAATCCCCCCCACGTTCTCGTAATTACGAAAACCCCCCTTGACTAACGGTTGACCGAATTTTTTTAACCGAAAACGTGAAATGTCTATTATATCCTTCTGTTAAATATGTGAAAATAAAATGGCAAATTACCAAAACCCCCCTGAGGTAAGCCTAAATAACGAAAATTCCCCCCACGTTCTCGTAATTACGAAAACCCCCCTTGACTAACGGTTGACCGAATTTTTTTTATTTATATATTTTAATTGATTTTATTTATCCAGAGGAGTATTAAACCGATATTGTATATTAAATATAAACGAAAACCCCCACTTACATGTTGTATATTAAATATAAATTAATCTTTAAAAAACAGAAAAAAAGAAATAAAAACAAAAAAAGAAATAAAAACAAAAAAAAAAAACAAAAAACAAAAAAGGAGAAAAATATATTGAGTCGTCTTCTTCCCTTCGTCCTTCGGAAGAGACGACCCAATCTCCAGTCCTCCTTCGGAATCATTCGACTTGCACAACGAAATCGAATACTTCTCTCCATCAATCGACACGACTTCAAGCTTTCTCGCCCTTCCCAATCCGAAATCCGCATCGCACAAGTCGAACTTCGGCGAACCGGAAACCCCAACTGTCCTCATCCCTACAAATTTCTCACTATCGGACATCCAATTCTCGACACCTTTCAAAACCTCGTCTTTGTTATTCACCCTGTTTTTAATATCCAAAGCTATAGCCTCCGCAGCAATTACAAACCCTTCTTCCCCGACAAGTGTTTTGTGCTTGATTTTCGCTATTCCGCCACCCAAGCAATTGCCGAAGTAATTCAGTGGCATCGGCGGATTAGTTCTCCCTC
This sequence comes from Erythranthe guttata, assembly GCF_000504015.1. The sequence goes on along the minus strand of NW_012192872.1, from coordinate 2,972,281 downwards.
TAACATCGACCGTCAAATTTTCCTCTTAAATTCGACACCTACCTGTTATGTCGAAATTTTTGAAAAGAATCGACACTTGTGTATCGAATTAAAAGTCGACATTTGTGAGCGGCGATGGAGGACGTTTTTTCGACGGCAATAGAGGACATCTTAGACGGCGGCGATGGAGGACTTATTTTCCGGCGGCGAGGCAAGTTTTGTCGGTGTGTGGGCGAGTTCTCGGCGGCAGGCAAGATCCCGGTGAGGCTTTGAAGCTTGAAGTCAATCTCGAATGTGTCTTCTGATTGTGGTCTTGCGTGAGAGGAATTGGATTTTATTTATATATTTATGACCCCTCATTAAATAAAATGCTTACAATTACCCCCCTAAGGGTAATTTCGTGTACAAGGGCAAAATTGGTATTATCAGAGGAATATTCGGGAGAATCAAAAAGATTCTATCGAGTTTAACACCGTTAGAGCGATTTGTAAGATGTCTGCATACCTCAGGGGGGTTTTCGTAATTACGAGAACGTGGGGGGGATTTTCGTTATTCAGACTTACCTCAGGGGGTTTTGGTAATTTGCCCAATAAATAAACGTTTGCAAACGAATTTGCCTTGTTTTTTTTGTTTTCTGTTAAATAAAAAAAATTGATTTAAGTGTCTTATAAAAGAAAGAAACGCTGAGCAACCCTAAAAAACCCTCGTGGTATTTCTGTAGTTATTTATTTTTAATTTTTTTTTTCTGCTAATTTCTAACTATAATTTTTAATAATTATCAAAATTAAAACTAACCCGTGAAGAATCCTACCTTATTGCTACTTATGTAATTATTTATTTTTAATATTTGTTTGTACTAATTTTTTACTATAATATTCAACAATTTTTGATCTCCTAATTTTCATCAATATATCTCAAATCTTAAGAGATAAAACAAGAAATTCAATATGAATAATACTACATTATTTAATTTTATTATATTAGTGTACTACATTTTCTTATTATGCATTAAATTAATTTTTTTTTCACTATTTAAATAATATCCCGTGCATCGCACGGGGAAAAAATACTAGTTATTAATCATACAACATCTTTATTGTGCCCAAGTTCCATTGAACGTTTGTATTCTTATTATTTTTTATTCAAAATGTTAAATGACATTCCATTTTACGAATATTCAAGCGTTATTTTGACATTTTTCTAATCTGAATTTTGCGAAATTCAAAACACATGAATTTTAATCCTTTAAGTTAACTTTTATAATTCAACTTGAATCAACTAAATTGGATGTTGGATGATTGAGTTATCTATAAATGAGTTACATTTCGAATTCTAGATAGCTAAAAACATCAAAGTTGTGGGCAATGTTCATTGCTTTATGCACGTGTTTCTTTCCTAACATGCAATATTGGCAATTCAACTTGGATTACAAAGATAACTCAAACAAACTGCGAAATACATGTTTTGAGTTTTGACCAAATTACGAGCCAAAAATGGTCAAAATCACGTATAAAAGTCGAAAAGGTAAAATTAAAATTGAAATGATATTTATCACATCCCAATTTTTATTTTTATTTAATACAAATAGTGTAATACAAAAATTCTGGAAATTTTCCAAAGTGTTTTGGAAGTTTTCTCATATATCTAGTGTCGACACACCAATCTGTGTATGTATATCAAAGACTGTAAATGAGAAATTCATACCAAAAATAAATAAAAAATCATTTTCCCCATGCGATGCACGGGATATTATTTAAATAGTAAAAAAAAAATTAATTTAATACATAATAAGAAAATGTAGTACACTAATATAATAAAATTAAATAATGTAGTATTATTTATATCGAATTTCTAGTTTTATCTCTTAAGATTTGAGATATATTGATGAAAATTAGGAGATTAATAATTGTCGAATATTATAGTTAAAAATTAGTACAAACAAATATTAAAAATAAATATTTACATAAGTAGCAATAAGGTAGGATTCTTCACGGGTTAGTTTTAATTTTGATAATTGTAAAATTATAATTAGAAATTAGTAGGAAAAAAATATTAAAAATAAATAATTACAGAAATACCATTAGGATTTTTTTAGAATTGCTCAGCGTTTCTTTCTTTTATTAATCATACAACATCTTTATTGTGCCCAAGTTCCATTGAACGTTTGTATTCTTATTATTTTTTATTCAAAATGTTAAATGACATTTCATTTTACCAATATTCAAGCATTATTTTGACATTTTTCTAATCTGAATTTTTCAAAATTCAAAACATATGAATTGTAATCCTTTAAGTTAACTTTTATAATTCAACTTGAATCAACTAAATTGGATGTCGGATGATTGAGTTATCTATAAATGAGTTACATTTCGAATTCTAGATAGCTAAAAACATCAAAGTTGTGGGCAATGTTCATCTTGGCGATTCAACTTGGATTACAAAGATAACTCAAACAAACTGCGAAATACATGTTTTGAGTTTTGACCAAATTACGAGCCAAAAATGGTCAAAATCACGTATAAAAGTCGAAAAGGTAAAATTAAAATTGAAACGATATTTATCACATCCCAATTTTTATTTTTATTTAATACAAATGGTGTAATACAAAAATTTTGGAAATTTCCCAAAGTGTTTTGGAAGTTTTCTCATATATCTAGTGTCGACACACCAATCTGTGTATGTATATCAAAGACCATAAATGAGAAATTCATGACCAAAAATGAAAAAAAAAAATCATTTTCCATTCATTTTAATATCTATTTTGATAAAGTTTTAAAAATTTCTTCAATATTTCCTTCAAACACTAGGACATGTAATCAAAATTTTTATGGAAATTTTACAGCCCTTCATTCCATAATATATATCATTGATAGCTAACCAATTTAATTACAACTAGAAATCAAACTTTATCCAGAGAAACGAGCGAAAGAACTGGAGTTACAATCGTTCGTCAGCTAAACAAAATGGCCCGGCCTCGTCACCGAAAATTTTGAAAATTTTAATTACAATGTTCTCTCTTATCAAATAAGAACATTACACAAAGCAATAGTGAGAACAATAGTGAGAGAAAGAACTGGAGTTACAATCGTTCGTCTACTAAACAAAATGACCCGGCCTCGTCACCGAAAATTTTGAAAATTTTAATTGCAATAAAACGTGTTTTTAATTGCAATAAAACGTGTTCTCTCTTATCAAATAAGAACATTACACGAAGCGAGAACAATAGTGAGAACGTTATACGACCAAAAGTACGAAGCAGAAGCAATAGTGAGGACCGAATCACAAATAAAAAGCTCAAATAATTGTGAACAATAACAAAAAAAATAAGCATGATATTCTAAGCCTCTAAACATTAATATAATTTCTCTCGAGTAGAGACGGAGAAGCATCACCAATAACCAAAACCAATCGAAAAGGTTATACAAGAAAATAATCTACTCAAGAACTCACCTTTTCCGCTTCACGCGGATCCACTCCGGCTGCTTCCACCTCACCGGAACCAACAACCTCCTCGGCGACAATCAGGCCAAGATCTCCGGCGAGTTTTTCCCAAGCCTTCAACAATTCAGGAGCAAACTTCTTATTCATCGTCCGAACCAGAGCTTTAGCCTCGGATAAATTCCCCTCCTTCACCAGCCCTTCCACCAGATACTTCAACGTGTTGAAATCCGGAATCTTCCCAACCTTCGCGCTCTGCTTAAACACCTTATACCCTGTCGTAAACCTCCCCTTCTTGCACAAATGAAACACCCATGTCCTAAAAGTGGCGGCATTCGGCTTGCTCCCTTTTGACTTCAACAAATCATCGTACACCTTTTTCGCTTCGTCTATCATTCCATTCAAACAGTAGCAAGTGATCAAATAATTGTAGCTAATAATATCCGGTTTTAGCTCGAGTTTAGTCATTTCCTCCATCAAACCCTTCAAAACTTCGGGATTTCCCGATTGTTTATGGCAAAGCCTCACATTGTAAGACCCAACATCCGGCTTAATACCCTTTTTCGTCACCATTTCATCCCAAAACTTCTCCGCCTCTTCGATTTTGCTGTTCCTGTAGAGCGCGTGCAAAATCGTGGTGAATAAGATGGCGTCGATTTCATTCCCCTTCTCCTCCATCTCATTCAATTTCTCCATGGCAGTTTCGACGGACCCCATCTCGCAGTAAGACTTGATTAATATACCGTAGGAGAATTTATCGGGTGCGAACCCGAATTTAGCAGGGAATTCGTTGAAGTAAATTGGGACCCGGTCGAACACCTTGGAATGGATGCAGGCCGAGAGGAGGGAGTTGAACGAGAGAGTTGACCGAGGGGTGCCCAGATCGGACATTTCATTGTACGTGTTGACGGCATTCTCGAACATTCCGGCGATGCCGTAGCATCGGATGAGGGAGGCGAGGAAGGGCTCGCTGGTGATTTGGGGCTGGGATTTGTGGGATTCCAGGAAATCCTTGATGTCGGAGAAGCGGTGGAATTTGGCGAGACGGCGTACGGTTAGCTCCTGGAGGTGGCGCGTGGAGGCGGGGGAGGTGGTGGGGTCGTTGGTGGCGGTGAAGGACGAGTAGATTTGGAGGGCCTCGTCGGGATCGTGTCCCTTTCTGATCCTGTTTTTGGTCTGGGAAATGGTTATGGGTTTGATTGCGGCGGCGGTGGCGACGGTTGAGAGGTGACGGGCGCGGCGGAGAGCGAGATAGGGAGACATTTTCTGGGTTAGGGTTTTGGAGTGAAGTGAAGTGAGAGAGCGACGATGGCTGTAGAAGGGTTTAAGGACCAGGATCTGTTTGCCAAAACAACTTACAGATAAATTAAAATTAAATTAAATACTTAAGTGGGTTAACAAATAATTTAAATAAAACTCAAATTTTTAATAATAAATTAAAAGCTTCATATCTCAAGTTCTTATATGAAAATGCTCGCATAGATAAAATAAAAATTATGAGGTGCTATTTGCAAGCACTAAAATGGGGAAAATTTATTTTTTGTCTCCAAAGTTTACCTTGATATTATATTTGGTCCCTCTTAGTCATAAAAATAAATATAGTCCCTCATATTTAGGGGTGTAAAATTAATTATAATTATTATAATATTTTTTAATTTATTGATTTGAGTCAAGGTTAATTAAGTAATTTAAATAAAGTACGATGTAAGTACGATGATGTACGATCATTTTTTACTGGGTTCGTATTCTAATTTTCAAATCTCTAGTATCGTACTAAGTCGTACTAGTTCGTACTAGCAAATTAATGGATGGGATTAAATTTTAATTATTTTATACCATGCAGATTCAATCGTTAAGGTCCGAGAATTACAACCCCTCTCGGACCCTAGACAACCCCAAGAAACATTCTCGAAAAACTATTAGCAGAAAACGAAATCTACTTCTCCGTTTCAAGCCAAAAAAAAAAGAAAAAAAGGATTAGAAGACAAATAATCACAAATCATATTACCTTGGCTATCTCATCGGGCGAGAGGGAACCTTGGATATCCTGTTTATTTGCAAAAATCAACAACGATGCTCCTGATAGCCTCTGTAAAGAAAAGCAAATCGAAACTTCAAAATTCGAACGAAAAAAAAAGGAACTCGATAAATTAACAATCTTTGCTTGCTTCATTCTTAAAACATGGTTAAAAAACTACAGCTTATTCAGAAGTGACTAAATCTAATTTCGAATAATAAACAATAGTCATTCCATATGAAAAATAAACATTACTTGAGCAATAAACATTATTTAAATAGTAAACATGCTATTTGTCACGGTAAATAGTCTATCATCATTTATGATGTAAATCTAATCTCGAATAATAAACATGCTTCATTATTTTACATGGTATCAGAGCAATTCCTGAAAGTTTTTTTTTTCTTTAAATAAAAATTACCGTGAGTAACGATAAAACACCAGCAACCCTTACAACCACTCCGGACCTTTCCGACCCTTTCCAATTGCATTCTTCTGATCATCCTGGAGCAAGTTTAGTCACCAAACTTCTTAATGGTGATAATTATGCAACATGGAGCAGATCGATGAGCATTGCTCTTAGTGCCAAAAATAAAATAGGGTTCATAGACGACTCTTTCAAAAGGCCCTCTATCGCAGATCCAAAATTTGCAGGATGGAAAAGATGCAATGACATGGTGTTATCATGGCTCCTCAATTCGATTGATCCGTCATTATCGGACAATGTTATCTACACCGAATCATCTAAAAGATCGTTTTTCACAAAATAATGCGCCAAGAGTTTTTCAATTGCAAAGGGATATTGCATCACTACATCAAGACACTACCTCGGTTATGGCTTACTTCTCTAAATTAAAGAGCCTGTGGGATGAACTTTCATCCTATAATGATCTTCTGGTGTGTACTTGTGGAGCAAACTCCAAAGTTGCTGAACCAGACGAGTTAAACAAGGTAATGCAATTCCTAATGGGATTAAATGACACATATTCAGCAATTCGTGGCCAAATTTTGTTGTTACAACCTCTACCCTCCATTGGAAAAATTTATGCCATGGTCTTACAGGAAGAAAGGCAAAGAGATATCAACATCTCCAAATGATCAACGAGCTGTGATTACAAATGCCGGAACCATAAAAATTGAGTCTAATCTTATGATATCTGATGTTCTACATGTACCAAGCTTTAATGTGAACCTTTATATGTCAGCAAGATGACAATTGCCTTAAATTGCTCGCTTACTTTTTTCCCAAGATGATTGGATTGGGGAAGCAACATAATGATCTCTACTACCTCACATCAAAGCCAAACCCAAGATCGATAAACCAAATACCTTTTTCAAACAATGTATGGCATCAAAGACTTGAGCACATTTTTGCATCTACTATGAAGTATCTTATGAATTCTAGTTTAGAGATTTCTTGTGATTTCAATAAATTTTGTGATGCATGCCATTTCGCAAAACAAACAAGACTGCCTTCTGGGATATGTTCAATAAAAACAAACTCGTGTTTTGAATTGATCCATTGTGATATATGGGGTGCTTTCAAAGTAGCATCATTCACCGGTGCTTACTATTTTTAACCATTGTTGACGATTATTCCCAACACACATGGTTATATCTAATGAGGTTAAATCGGAGACTCAAGGTATACTAAAATCCTTCTTTTCCTTTATTAATACCCAATTCAATACAAAAGTCAAAAGAATTCGGGCCGATAATGGGAGGGAGTTTACCTCGATGTTTTCATTCTTTCATGAACATGGAGTTTTATTTGAACATAGTTATGTGTCAACTCCACAACAAAATGGGGTAGTTGAGCACAAACATAGGCATATCTTAAACGTTGCTAGAGCACTAAGATTTCATGCCAATCTACATTTACATTTTTGGGGGGAAAGTGTCCTTACAGCTGTTTACCTAATTAATAGGATTTCTACATCTCTTCTTCAAAAGAAAACTCCCTATGAGATTTTATACAAAGAAACTCCTAGTTACAATCATTTAAAAGTTTTTGGTTGCCTTTGTTATGCAATTAATATCAATTCAACTCATAAGTTTGATTCCCGAGCAGTCAAATGTATGTTCATGGGCTATCCATCTGGTCAGAAGGCATATAAATTGATGGATTCGGAGACCAAGAAAATGTTAACAAGTCGAGATGTCATTTTTCACGAAACAATCTTTCCATACACATCAAATTTCCTATACCAGATTCTAATACACTAGTCCTACCTATTCCCGAAATGGACACCCACACGACTCAATTTTAGTTGATGTATCTACATCACGAACTCTCGAGCCCGAGCAGTCTCCTTTACCCGAAAATTTAGGTTCACCAATTACACTTCAAAGATCTACCAGAGCTCGAGAACCTTTCCGTTGGCTTAAAGATTTCCAGTGTCCTCAAGCCACTATGTTGCACTCTCAATCTCATTCATCTGCTTCATATCCAGGTTCTAAACAAGGTACAAAATACCCTCTTGCCAATTATACATATAAGAATTTGTCTGCTTCTCATCTTCAATTTGCTGTCTCTAATTCTAATAATTTGGAGCCAGAAACCTATGAGCAGGCTATAGGTAATCCAAAATGGGAGGAAGCGATGAGGCAAGAAATTCAAGCACTAGAGGATACCAACACCTGGACATATATACACCTCTTCCAATAGGGAAAAAGGCCATCGAATGTAAATGGGTTTATAGAATTAAATATAACTCTGATGGAAGTATCGAGAGATATAAAACACGTTTAGTGGCAAAAGGATACTCTCAAATTGAAGGCGTTGATTACAAAGAGACATTTGCTCCAGTTGCAAAACTCGTGACAGTAAGGTGTTTGCTATCAATATCTGCTACAAAACGATGGTCTCTTTATCAACTTGACGTACAAAATGCATTTTTGCATGGCGATCTCATTGAAGAGGTTTATATGGCACCTCCACGTGGATTCAGCCGACAGGGGGAGAAAGAGAAATTATTTTGTCGACTGAACAAGTCTTTTTGTCAAGCTGGATTCAAACAATCTAAAGCCGATTACTCGTTGTTCATCAAGTCCAAAGGCCAGTCATTTACGATTGTATTGATTTACATCGATGACATGATAATCACGGGAAACAACCATGAAGATATATGAGCACTTGAAAAATTTCTCAATCAACATTTTAAAGTCAAAGACTTAGGCAGGTTGAAATACTTCTTGGGGATTGAAGTTGCGCAATCTCAGTAAGGAATTTGTATTTCACAAAGGAAATACACGCTCGACCTTCTTGACGAAGCAGACATGTTAGGATTCGCACCAGTCGTCACTCCGATGGAACAAAATTTGAAGCTCACACCTTCTCAAGTGATAAGTGTTCATTTTGCACAACTTTTACTTATCGAATTTTCGAGTTTTGGTCTTCGTTCGTCTGAGTTTTCGGCTTTATTTGTACATATTATGCGTTTCTTGTTTTATTTATATTTTAGGTAAAGAGAAGCTATTTTTGCCGATTCAAAACGATTTTGGAAGCGAAGCCGAAAATTAAACCAAACACGTGCAAAAGTGCATATTCGCGGGTTGTGGCACTGTTTCGTATTTCAAGCATAACTTTTGCATACAACCTCCGATTGTGTTGATTCAAGTGGCCTTAGAAAGATAACTTCAAAATCTACAACTTTTGTGAAATGAAAAATTGTCAAATTCGGGCTAAACAAGGGTCAAATCAGGGTTTGAAGTTGGCGCAGAAGACCAGATCGCGATCCAGCCTTCCTGTATCGCGATCTCGGGGGTCTCGCAGTACATTTTCTTGATCAGGACCCAGATCACGATCTGGGGGGTCTCACAGTACATTTTTTTATCAAGAACCGGATTGCGATCTGGATAAGGCGGTCTGCAGTTTTCGAGGCTACCAGATCGCGATCTGGGCACAGAAATCGAGACCAGATATTTTTCTTTGATTTCTAACTATAAATAGAAGGTCTCTTTTTCATTTTTTCAACTCTCGATTATCTCTCGACTTCTTCTTCGGTTTTCTCTTCGGTTCTCGCCAGTTCTTTGCGGGAAGTTTTGACGAGGGTTTCGACTCGGGTTTTTCATAAACTTTTCTTTACGTTTACTTTATGATTTCTCGTGTTCTTCATTTGGATGCTATGTTTGTAATGAACTAAGAATTTTCTTTTAGGGAAATGAAACCTTGTATATATTGATTTTGATTTCCAGATCTGTGATCTATTTGTCGTTCTTTGATTCTGTTTATGTTTTCCTGTATTAAATGCTTTCGATTGTTTGGCCAGCAGTTGAATTGATTGTAAATGGGAATGAACTCGAGAGAGGATTTCTCGATTGATTTTAAGAAGACATAGCTCAGGTTGTGGAAAGGGAGACGTGATGCACCTCGGGTAGCCCTTAAGGACTTGACCTAAATGCTCTCTTAATATCAGGTTCTGAACGGAGACGTCGGACCTGTGGGTAGACTCTAACTACACTGGAGACGGGGGTTAGGGTTTTTTAGTGTCTGGGTTAGCGAATATAGAATTGACATTAGATTCGGATTTGTAGATCTTTATCGATAGTACACTGGTGGATTTTACCCTAGAAACCATCACACGTCGGAATTCCTCGCTTATACTGGCGGACCGTTGTTTTTATTATTGTTTGTTTGTTTTTAGCTTCATTTCTCCCATCCCATCCTTTCGATCGTCTAGATAAAGTTTCAGATAGTATAATTACAGTACTTGGTAGATTTAGGAACTTAATTCCCTGTGGATCGATATCTGGAATTCGCTATTCTACAAAACGCGATACTGTACACTTGCGGTTTTTCATACGTAGGTTTTACGCGTATCATCAAGCGGAGCTGCTGAAAAACCCTTCATCTTATAGGAGACTAATCGAGAAGCTGATATATCCTACAATATCCAGGCCAGATATCTAATACTCAGTTCATTTACTAAGCCAATTTATGTGTCAACCAAGAAAACCACATCATGAAGCAACAATGAGAGTGTTTAGGTATTTAAAATATACACCTGGACAAGGACTTTTATATCTATCTGAAAATGATTTGATGTTTACTGCATATTGTGATGTTGATTAGGGTGGATGTCGAACCACAAGAAGATCGGTAACATGGTATTGTATGTATATTGGCAATTCACTTGTTTCCTGGAAGACGAAGAAGCAAACAACAGTTTCAAGATCATCCGCAGAAGCGGAATATCGAGCCATGGCAGCAGTAACTTGTGAACTAACATGGCTTAGATATTTGTTTAAAGATCTCGGGCTATCAATCAAAGACCCTACGAGTTTACATTGTGATAACAAAGCAGCTCTACATATTGCGGCAAATCCCGTCCTCCATAAAAGAACGAAGCACATTCAAATGGATTGTCATGTTGTTTGAGATAAAATCAAACTTGGCGAACTGACAATAAAATTCCTCATATGCCCAACTTGGTAGAAGTCCGTTTGATTTCCATGTCCGCAAGTTGGGCACAACTAACATCCATGCTCCAACTTGAGGGGAAGTGTTTAAAGCTTATCTCAATAAGGAAAAGATTATGGAAAATATTTGATTGTCAAGATGGTGATTATGAGATATTGGAAGCTTATACGATTATGATTGCAATCTCAAGGAATATATTTTGTACAAATTTAGCTGTCATTATTTCAAAGGCGAAGGGAAGTGCAGGAGCTGCGAAGTCTGAACAAAAATCGAAATGCAGAGAGCAATCCTCTTCTTCTGTTGCTGCTTACTGATTCAATGATGCCCAACACAGAAATTAGAGAAAAGTGTAAAGAACAAGCACACATGTAGATCAAACAGCGATCCAAACAACGCCGTTTCGTATATATGTATTTAATATGGGGAGTTGCACATATATATGTATTTAATTATTTAATTAAATATATATATATATATATATATATATATATATATATATATACACACATATACACATATACGTATATATTTGTTTCCAAAATTCGGGTCAAGGAGCTAAGAAAACAGTTAAATATCTTTAAATTAATACAGTCGGGAGAGATAAAATTCTATTAATTTCGCGAAATATTAAATAGGGCAATTTGGCGAAATATTAAATAGGGCAAATGGCAAATAGGCCCATGACAAGGGCACTTAATTAAAAGAATGATATCCAACTTTTTTGTCCTTCACATAAATCTAGCTCATTCAAACTTATTTGCAAATAAGAAAAATCCTTTTATATATATACCAAAATTACCCCCAATTCATTGACACACAACTCAACTCCAATTTCATGATTTATATCCTAATTTAGCCCAATTTCATCAATTAAGCAATTTTAACATAATTTTAATTTTACCCCAATTTTGACCCGCCACCACTGGAGACCGCCGGTCTCCGGCATTGACTTTGTTTTTTTTTTTTTAACTTTTTTTTTTCCGGCCGGTGAACTGCCGTTGACCGCCGGATCTCCGGCGTTGACTTTTTTTTCTTTCTTTTTTTTAATAATTTTTTTTCTTAAAAAAATATTTTAATTAATATTACTGTATTGGCTGTTAAATTACTGTCTCCAGCAGTTATTTAATTATCGGAGACAGTAATTTAACAGTTAATTGACTTTTTTTTTCTTACAAAATATTTTAATTAATATTACTGTCGTTGCTGCTAAATTACTGTCTCCAGTAGTTATTTAACTGTCGGAGACAGTAATTTAACTGTTAATTTTTTTTAATTTTTTTTTAATTAATATTATTATTTTCGTTGCTAAATTACTGTCTCCAGCAGTTATTTAACTGTCGGAGACAGTAATTTATCTGTTAATTGACTTTTTTTTTTCTTAAAAAAATTATTTTAATTAATATTACTGCATTGGCTGCTAAATTACTGTCTCCAACAGTAATTTAACTGTCTTAGACAATAAGATTAATAATATTACTGTTCGGGAAAATAATATTCATAATATTACTGTCCCAAATAGTAATATTACTGTCTGAGACAGTAATTTAGTAGCCAAGACAGTAATATTAATTAAAATATTTTTTTCTAAGAAAAAAAATTCGAAAAAACAATAATAATAAAAAAGTCAACGCCGGTCATGAAAACATTCCTGCCATAAAAAAGTAAAAACAATTCAATAAGATGGTAGATACCACACCAACGAAAATATTACCTCGAGCAAAAACAAAAAGAAAAAGAGATAGAAGCACATAGGCATCGGCGCGTCGTATCCTGTAGCTAATAAACCTTGAATCTTGAAGCAACAAAAGCACGATTTTTTAACTGTCAAGATTTTGAAAAGTATTCTTCTGAAATATAGCTTATTTTCAGTATCTACTAAATAGAACGTACTTTTCGAAAAAAAATATCTATTAAAACTCAAAAAAAAATTATACATAATGTCAAAGTTCAAAGACTTGCATCCCCATTCACAAAAGGTGGAATTTGCAGGATTTGAGCATAACTGGAAGAAAGAAAAATATAAACACACCAAAGCTGCACTAAATAACTTTAATTTTCAGGTGCAAAATCTACCAAGTACCTTAAGCAGCTTCAGAAAAAGATCAACATTCACATCCGGCTTTGCAACATATTGATAAGAATAACTACGCCCAATTTCTATTGAATAATTTCATCCCGAATTGTTGAAGGCATGGGAGGAACTCTCTAGAGATCTTGGGTTGAGTGTCGCCGGAGATAACGAGGAGGTCGGTGCTAGTGAGTTGGCAATGGCAGTTGATTTACATGTTGATTTACATGAAACAGATAAGGTTAGTTCTTGACTTACTTATATGAATTTTCGATTATATTATATTTTGAGGTTATATGATGTTTAGATGTGCACCTAGAGAATACGCCTTAGTCATTTTATTATTCATATCAATTTGAGCTTCTCTCTTTTCGATTCAGACCTAACTATCGCATCGAATTTGTGGTTTTGTCAGTGTACATTTATACGCTATAATGTAGTAGGATATTGTTGAGAATAGTGTAAGATTTCCCCGTCTTCCTTTAATTGATTCTTGGACTTTTGGTTCGATGATATATTTACTTCATTTGGGAATTTGGTTACTGCAAGTAAAATTTTTGGGTGACACGTTCCAAATTCATAGTGTTCAGTCTCAAACTCTCAATTTGTTTAGGTGATGAACAATGTAAACATCAGTTCTTTCACTCGAGAGAATTATATTATATTTGAGGTTATATGAAGTTTAGATGTCCACCTACATTTATTCGAGCTTCTCTCTTTCCAATTCAGCCCTAAATATCGCTTCAAATTTGTGGTTTTGCCAGTGTGCTTTTGCTATGATGTAGTAGGATATTTTTTCGAATAGTGTGAGATTTCCCCTTCTTCCTTTAATTGATTATTGGACTTTTGGTTCGATGATAAATTTACTTCGTTAGGGAATTTGGATACTGCAAATAAATTTATTGGGTGACACGTTCCAAATTCATAGGGCTCAGTCTCAGACTCTCAATTTGTTTGGCTGATGAACATAAACATCAGTTCTTTCACTCATTTCTCTGTCCGAAGTTTAACTTCTATGCATAAACTTTTCTCATTTTCTTTTGTTTTGGGCGCACGTTTGCTTCTCATGATGGTTACATATCCTATTCCGAAACAGTTCATCTAGCTGAGACATTAAGACTTGCTATTGTCGTTGTACTTTTGATTTTTCAGATTCTCGAGGGAGCGATCTATAATGTTCGTTTAACGTCACTGGAAAAACTTGGTGGCCTTGTGGAGTTTGAAGGCGGCCAACGGGGTCTCGTCTTCACTTCCGAGCTGTTGGATATTCGGGTTTGTGCATACATTTTATATATATTTTGTGAACTTTTATTGCATTTATTGAAATATTAATTTATGATATCAACAGGTCAGTAAAGTTTTCGAGGACTTAGAAAAGAAAGAACCGGGGTTAGTCGGTGGAGTGATGCATGTGAAGATTGTAGGAAAAGATGTACTGGGTAACGTACATGTATCCAACAAAGCCGTCTTTGAAACGCAGACTAATCCTTTGGATGATATGGCGCTTGAGAAGAAGAAAAGGAAAAGCAGACAAGAGTCTAATAAGCAAAAGAACGAGCTTGAAGAGAAGGTAAAAGAACCTCGTTTACCTAGAGATTGTGTTCCTCCACCGCCTGACGCATTGATATTACATATCGATGGGATGTGGAACGCATTGTCGAAAAAAGGGGTGACTGGTGGTTTGGTAACAGATCCTAAGGGACGCTTCGTAATTGGGTTTTAGCGGTTATGAAGGGATTGACTCTGCGTGACGGCTTGTTGATCTCCAACCTAGTTTGCAAACTGCAGGGTAAGGTAAAATTGTACGTAAAAATGGATAACGAAGTGAAACAGTGCATTTAGTGTCATTCAGATGAATCGTTATGGAAAAGCGTATAACAGTCATAAGAAGTTAAACAAATAGTAACTGGTAGTTCCACTTTATTGTCACAAAAATGATGAAACATGTTCATTAATATCGATTGCCAATTCCGACAGTTCTGGTTTGGTTCAAGGTTTGTTTTTCATAATTAAAAATGGTTGTTTGAATCGCAAGTTCGACGATTTTATTTTTGAATTTACGTTTTTTTCTGCTTAAATTGACAGTTCAAACTAACAATTCTGAATCAATATATGAACTGAGTTCACAATTAGCAAGTTAATTCACGATCTACAATTAATCATCCCCATAGTCAACTGGCCTACTCCGGGCTGGTTCACATGTCGACTATGTCCATCTAAGTGATGTGATACATGGGTATTTAGGATATATCACGTAAGAGTAATTCAAGCAACGAAAGTAAAATGTGTGTATTAAATTTCAATTGGTTACATGTCCTCAATTTCATCCGATGTGGCAAATTGATTGGTGGAAATAAATCATCAAAAAATATGTCATCACCACTTGCTATTTATATTTAATTATTTTGTATCATTTTTTTTATTACATGAACACCTTCAAACCAAAAATAGATTTTTATATTTTTGGAAGCTCTAAATAGATTTACTCTATAAATTAATTTTAACAGTAATTTAATTTGAATTTAGTTCAATTCAATTTGAAATCTTATCTTATTATAATTGCATGATTGATGTTGTTACGAAATTTTGCATTTTATTTCCTAAACTTGTATTTGCATTAAAAAAAAACTATTGTAGATCAAATAATTTAATATTATACATTTTACATGATATGACTAGAGAGCACGTCTTTTCTTTTTTACTAATTTTATATATGACTAATTATAAAAGATTTACTATAATTCATTTCGCTAAAAATATTATGATTATTTTTTTAAATATTTTTTTAAATCATATGAAAATAAAATATAATCTAGGGTATTATAGAGTAAATAATTGACTATAAATATTTAGCATCTATATAATATATAAAAGTTGAATTCCATGCCTAATTGATTGACATTTGTCAATTTTAAATGATGACATGTCTTTAATTTCATCCCATGTGTCCATTTGATTGATTAAGAAAATTAAGCAAAAAACATGTCATCATTTGTATAATTGTACATGTCATAACTATAATTATTAACTTTATATATAATATTAATTTATATATATAGAAATTACCAATCAAATATATAATTGTATATATATAATTATATATATAATAGAATCTTGCGTGTGTGTGTATGTATATATATATATATATATATATATATATATATATATATATATATATATATATATATATATATATACATATATATATATATATATATATATATATATATATATATATATATATATCTTTTTATTGCATTTAATGTTTTTTATATTATTACCAAATATAATTGATTGTTTCTTTTTTCATTGTTCATATACAAGTATATAAACCCCCCACCGATTCACTTTATTCCACCATCATTTTTCAATCGGGAAAAAACGTATGGTTATGTGCGTTTTATTTTGATAAGATCGGCTCCTTTTTTAAATTATGTTTTCTTGATTGTTTTTCATTATGTTATTTAGTTTTTTCGTTATTTTTCATTGAGGATTTTTCTTTCATTTTTTATTTTATAATATTGTATTATCTTCAAAATTTCGTAATTATAATTTCAATATATCGTATGCTCAAATTTGGTGTTTATACTTTTAATTATTTTATGAAAGAATCATATAAATTCGTATAAATACATGAATGAATCATCTTTATCTCATGATTTTACTAATATGTTTTATTTTGTTTTTCTTACTAATTAATATTTATATTTCATTATATTTTCCAGATGAATATCCTCTCGAAAGCTACGTTCGATGGGTTTAGGAAAGACATGTGCCTCGCTTATACTTTTAATATGATTGAATTGTGCCGATTTGACAGACGATGTTTTGCATAACACAGAATTGATATTTGGAAATTGTAAGGGATTGTCATACACGGTTTTGAACGGAGAGGCGAATGTTTTGTCTTTACAAGGTCGTATGATACTGCCTAATTCGTTTACTGGACGGCCGACAAATTTCTCTCGAAGTTAAAAATATTAGTTCAAATATTGAGATGTCGTTGATTTTCATTTTATTGTTTATGTTCTTCATGTAAGCATTGAATCTTGAAAGTTATTTTATTGAAAAATATTATCTAAGTTTGTATATTTAATTTTTTTTACAATAAAAAAATGCTTTTCACATACATTACTTTGTTAAATAATGGAAATTAAATATTTTTTTAATATGTTATTTTTTTTTGTCATCTATTTTCTTTTTCCTTCAAAATGTAGTTATATCCATTTCTTTTCCCCTTTCAATTACTTAATGATATGGAGTCATCTCAATGTGAATTATTATTTAATGTTGTTAACTTATACGTAATATAATATTTCGAATTTTCTATTATTATATTGAAAAAATAATTTTAATTTTAAGAAAAATTTAAAAGAAACAAAAAAACGAAAAAAATAATAATAATAAAATTACACAATTAAATGAATTGATTTAATGTCAAAATAAAATAATACTCTCCAACCCTTTTATTCTTAAACTGAATATGTTTATTATTTCCTATTTTAAATGCACAATACGTTACAAATATCTTTTATTAGATCATGATAATTCATTTTTTATTAAATATTACTATACATGTACAATAATTAGTGGAATCTGATCATTTAACTTTAAATGGAGTATTCGCTATATATTTCCACCCATAAATTTTATACCCATAACGTTAATAATTAATTATAATTATGCACAACAATGAAATAATAAGAAAAAAAATACTGCAGAATAAATCATTTGATATTATACATTTTAAATGGACATGGCCAGAAAATATTTTTTTTTTTTTACTAATTTAATATTATATTCGTACCAAAATTTTCCTGATGTTTGTTTTCGTCTTACATCGACCCCCTTACGGTATGATTTTTCACGGATTTGTTTTTATTACGTGGAATATTCCCCGAAAATTGCAGATCCTACCCTGCACACGACATTTGTTTATGGTACTTTTTAAGGACAAAAATGACCCTGAGGGGGTCGTGTAAGACATAAACAAACATCTGGGGGATTTAGGTAATTACCGATAAGAGGGGGTGATTTCCGTAATTTAGCCTAAGATCATGAGGATTTTCGTAATTTATCCTATTAACAACAATTATCGTTATTTTCACGTCTTAATGTTTGTTTATGCCCTTATATTATTTTAAATAATTTTAATATCAGTTTGATAATATAATTAAATATTAATTTCTTATATATTTAATATGTGTTTCTTGACGTTTCAGGTACCGCACATAAGGAATTTGATATAAAAGTTGGGAAATTGAATAGAATTTTTTTTATACAAAATAATAGATAATTGCAAAAACATTGATGCAAAATCATATTTAGGATTGTAATTAGTATTAACATTAGAATTATGATTATAATTAAAATCTTTGAATTAGTATTAGCATTAATACTAGAATTAGGATTCAGATCAATATAGTATTATAATTAATATTATGATTATGATTATGATTAATATTAGTATTATAATTATAATTGAGATTATGATTATTGATTTGTACTACAATTAGTGACATGTATTAGTATTATGATTATGATTATGATTAGCATTAGGATTAGGATTATGGTTAGAATTATAATTATAATTAACATTAGCATAGCATTAGTATTATTAGTAGTAAAATTATTAGGATTATAATTAATGTTAGAAATAGGTTTAGGATTAGAGTTATGATTAGGATTAGAATCATGATTAGTGTATGAATAGGATAAGGATTTGGATAATATTAATATTACAATTATAATCAACATAAGCATATCCAGATTAACATTAACATTAAAATTAGTATTAGCATTAGAATATGTACATTAGCATTAACATTAACAATGTTAACATATTAGTATTAGAAATAGTATTAATATTAATTTTAGTATTAGTATAAATATTAAGATTAGTAATAATATTAGTAATAGTATTAGTATTAATATGAGCTAATTGCAAATACCACCCCTGTGTTATTTCTAATTGTCAAATACCCCCTTGTGAAAAAACAACTCACCAACACCCCCTTGTGTTATCAAAGTCAGAGCATCGAGACCCCTAGAGGCAAACCATGTCACTCACTCGCGGATTGTGCGATTTTTAATAGTATTTTTAGGGTGAAATGTCATAAATACCCCTTTATAAAATAAAAAATAACCTTATTGGTTAAATTATGAATAACCTAAATATATAGGACCAAATTATAATTTTTAGAATTCAAAATAATAGTGACAAATATTATATGTCATTAAAAAAAATAAAAAAATAAAAAAATAAAATAAAAAATCATTGTCTTCTTCCCGATCCCCACCCCCAACCCCAACCCCAACCCCAACCCCAACCCCAACCCCAAGTTCAACATCATCACCTCCTATTCTGCAATCCACATATCGGAGCCGAATCCGAACAATCCGAGGCTAACCCCAGCCCCAATTACAGCAACGACCTATTTACAACATCTCCAAACGATTTCTCTCGACGGCGACGAGTTTGACGGCCGAACCTGCTAGGTCAAAAAATTGCATTTTTTTGTGATTTTCTCTTCTCTTGCTCGCCTTATCGCCGCCACCGCCATCAAAATAGTAGATTGTGGTAAGGTTTGAGGCACGTGTAAAGTTTATTGGTGGAAACTAAATTTCGAAGATGTTCTGGGTGGAGAATTTGAAGAAGATGGTGGTGGTGGTGGTGGTGGTGGAGGGCTGAGATGGTGGTGAACAGCGGCGGAGCAGAAGCGGCGGCCGGATGAACAAATGGTTGATGAGTGAGGGCCTGTGAGTTGGGTGGAAGGGAGGGATCTGCAATGGCCGGGTTCTGGAGAAGAAGCTCTTTTCTTTTTTTCTTTTTTCTTTTTTCTTTTCTTTTCTTTATTTAATATAGAATGTAAAAAATAAATAAAAAACATATAAAAACTTTTAATGTTATAATATATATTTTATTCTATATTTTTGTATTTTTAATATTTACAAAATAAAAAAATATATATAATCTATCTATGTATATATAAAAAGACAATCCTTGGCCTAATACGTTGACACGTGGCACCTTTTAGGGTTAGAAACCCTAAGGGCAGTTTTTGTAATTTCTTATGTTTCCCTGGGTAGTTTTGCAATAAAAAATCTGAATATCTCTTTTGTTCTTTTACAAAACCGCTTCCGAGAAAATCTTGCATAACTGAACAATATATACCCCTTTCCTACTACTTTTCTCACCACGTCTTCATCACGTTTATCCGATAAAAAAATTCTGCAAATATGTGGGACGGTAATTTCTCTTGGGTGTTTTCTTGCATTCTTTTATTAGTTTTTTTAGCGGAACCATTTATACGAATTCTTATTATGCATTTTATATCGTTTTTTCCTTTTTATTTTCTCAAGGATTTAATATTTTTATTTCAGTTATTTTATACGAATTCTTATTATGCATTTATACGAATTCTTATTATGCATTTTATATCGTTTTTTCCTTTTTATTTTCTCAAGGATTTAATGTTTTGAGTCATTTAATATTTTTATTTCTCATCACCTATCGCATCATAACAACTATATTTGAGTTTTTTTTTTTTACTTTTTCAGAAAAGAATTAGGTTCTTCATAGTTAGCATGCCATGTTTTTCGATCTATTTCTTGAATAATTTGTATTCTTTTAGTTTGTTTTTGTATAGTTTCTTGATTCAACATAAATAACTTTGATCTATGATATATGGGAGAGTAAATATATTTTGCAAGGCTTCTGTTATAATTTTTTCTCTTTTATTCTTTGAACAGAGATGCCGGCTAAATTGTCAACGAGAGAGACAGCAACATGTTAAACCAGACTCTGATGTTGATATCTACGCAAAGGTAAATTAAAATTTACTATTTCTGCATTTTTTTAATATACTTTCTCTACCAAATGAGTTAGTTTAAGAGATAATCTATACTAAGTAAAAAAAGAATTAAATTACTATAGAAGAAAATCTATATATAAAACAGTTTTCATTGATGTTTCTAAGACGATATGCTTAATGTTCTTATTTCCAATAACTTTAGGCTGCTCCATCGAAAGGAGATGAAGCAAATGTTATCACCTATGGTGTTATTAAGGTATTGGGGCTTCATGTTCGTACCGATATTTTGGTTGGAGATGCAATGACAAGGAATTTATTTACGACATAAAAGCATGTTACATCGGGTAAGCTAACTGGGACTAAAATAAAATAACAACTTCCTTCTGTACCTTTCCAATCGACCATAATCATTTGTCAAATAACCATTATTCTTGATTTTATTTTTAATGTTTTTAGTTCGTTAAAAGTAACATTCTGCATAAAACTGTATTTGGAATTTATATACATGAAGAGTTCCAGCGACCGTTTTGCTATAATTACATTCAGTACTTTTATGATGTTTTTTATTGCTTTCTCTAGAGCTCATTTTCATTAATTGGTTTTTTCTCTTACCTCTTAAGAGCTCAGCGTTCCCGATCTATTTGGTATCACTGCCGGTTGTATTCATTTCAACTGTCTGATGATTGAACATACAATAGTAGTATGAAAAGGCAAGTTTGTTCGGGTATGAATTTTTGAACTTCCGCGTATTTGTAGGTTCTTATTTTCGATGCTTACTTCACATAAGATAAGAAATGTGTGTGCGCTAATGTGTGCATTGAGATCTGTCCATGCGTGCAGTGCAATTTATGTGTATGATGTACTGTGTTTGTGTTTGTGTTTGTGTTTGTGTTTGTGTTTGTGTTTGTGTTTGTACTTTAGAGATAAACTGCACAATACATTTAATTGAATTTTTATTATGTTTTTTAAGCACTTAGTAATTCTGAATTTTAGATTTTAGAATTTTTTTTATCGCATTTTAGAATTTGTGTTTTACTGTATTTTATAATTAGTGATAGGTTTTTTAGATTTTTAGTCCATTTAGGTAATTATGTTCCGTCAGCCACATTCATTTCTGTAGTAGAATTGTTAAGTTGGCAATTAATATGTTGTCTCATAGGTTCTTTAATTGATAGTAAAATGTGCTTCGGAATTTTGTAGGAATGTTTTGGTTATGACTTATAACATCTTATGTTTTGTTATACTTATGGATTTTGGATTATGCTGTAATTTAAATGTTACAGTGACATATGAACGGGCTTATGTAGAATATTTAGGGTACCATCAACCTGTTACTCACAAATTATATCTTCCTGTGTAAATTTTTTATCATTTTTTTCGGGTACTATATAGGATCATAGGATCGGATGTAGAATTATGTCTCAAACTGTCGTTCAGGCTTCCAGGTTCTAGATTGAAGCTACTTGGGAACAATAGAGACGTGCACGTGAAGCGAATGAAGGGGAAACAACCCGGTGGCTTAAGTCTGGCAATATCTTATTGTTCAATCATACATTCATTTCTTTCCGAGTAGTTTATTTGTCCAAACATCGATTTTCTCAGAAATTGATTTTTTTTACATTGTAACCGAACACTTTCTTACATAAGTCTGATGACGTTAAACAGTTATATATTGTACTAACAACGGAATATGATACTCTAAATATCGTTAATAAACATGTTATAAAGTGATTAACTAGCCTATTAAATTTTCTATTCTTTTTTTCGAAAACATGATTGTATGGACTTGAATATATGCAAATATACCTCATTTGTTTTCAATTATCAATTTAAAATGTATATTTACTGTCAATTAGAAATTTGTATTCACCGTGCATCGCACGGGTGTAATACTAGTATTTATAAAATTATAATATGCTTTATTAATTGTTGAAAAACCCTATAGGGCATTTTTTGTAATTTTACCTTCAGTCAAAGCCTAAAATCACAAAGGGTGCAGTGTGCTTCGAAAATGATAACACAAGGGGGTGTTGGTGAGTTTTTTTTTTCACAGGGGGTTATTTAACAATTAGAGATAACACAGGGGTGGTATTTGCAATTAGCTCGTATTAATATTAATACTAATATTAGCCTAAATATCAGTATTAGTATCAATACCAGTATCTGTATCAGCATCAATATCGGTATCGACATCGGTATCGGTATCAGTATCAATATCAATATCATTATCAGTATCATTACCAGTATCAGTTTCAGTTTCAGTTTCAGTATTCGTATTCGTATTCGTATCAGTATCAGTATTAATATCAGTACCAGTATCAACATTTGTATCAATATCAGTATCAGCATGAGTATGAGTATCAGTATCAGTATCAATATCAGTATCAGTATCGATATTAGTACCACTATCAATATCAGTATTAATATCAGTATCAATATCAATATTAGTATGAGTATTAGTATGATTGTGAGTATCAGTATTAGTATGAGTATCAGTATGAGTATCAATATTAATATTAGTATTACTATGAGTATTAGTATTAGTATGAGTATTAGTATTAATATCAGTATCAATATCAATATCAATATTAGTATTAATATTAATATTGCTATGAGTATCAATATTAGTGTCAATATCAGTATAAATATTAATATTAGTATTAATATAATATTACTATGAGTATTAATATGAGTATAAGTATTAGTATCAGTATAAGAATTATTATTCTTATTAGTATTAGTATTAGTCTTAGTCTTAGTATTAGTATTACTATTAGTATTAATATTAGGATCAATATCACTATTAATATCACTGTAAGTATCATTATTATTATTAGTATTAATATTAGTATTGGTATTAGTATTAGTATTAGTATTAGTATCAATATAATTATCATTATCAATGTAAGTATCAATATTATTATCACTATTAGTATCAATATTATTATTATTCTTAGTATTAGTATTAGTATTAGTATTAGTATCAATATGTATATTAGTATTATTATTAGTATTATTATTTGTATTAGTATTAGTATTGGTATGAGTATTAGTATTAGTATCAGTATTATTATTAATATCAATATTAGTATTAATATTAATATTAGTATCGGTATTAGTATTAGTATTAGTATCAGTATTAGTATTAGTATTAGTACCAATATTAGTATTAGTATTAGTATTAGTATCCGTATTAGTATTAGTATTAATATTAGTATTTGTATCAATATAACTATAAGTGTCAACGTAAGTATCAATTTTATTATTAGTATTAGTATCAATATGAATATTAATATTAGTATTAGTATCCGTCTTAGTACGAGTATGAGTATTAGTATTAATATCAGTTTTATTATTAGTATCAGTATTAGTATTAATATTTGTATTAGTATCAGTATTAGTATCGGTATTAGTATTACTATCGGTATTAGTATTAGTATTAGTATTAGTATTAGTATCTATCAATAGTAGTATTAGTATTAGTATCAGTTGTAGTATTATTATTAGTATTAGTATTAGTATTAGTATTAGTATTAGTATTAGTATTAGTATTAGTATTAGTATTAGTATTAGTATTAGTATTAGTATTAGTATTAGTATTAGTATTAGTATTAGTATTAGTATTAGTATTAGTATTAGTATTAGTATTAGTATTAATATTAATATTAGTATTAGTACGAGTATGAATATGAGTATCAGTATCAGTACTAGTATCAGTATTAGTATTTGTATCAATATCAGAATCAGTAACAATAATAAGTAACAATATCAGTATCAGTAGTAGTATTAGTATTAGTATTAATATTAGTATTAGTATAAGTATGAGTATTAGTATGAATATCAGTATAAGTATAAATATAAGAATATGTATTAATATCAGTATGAAGCTAACATCCGTACAATGCACGGGTGAAATACTAGTTTGTTATAGTGTTAATAACAATTAACATAGCTGAAACTCAAATCTGAAAGCGTAAAAAAGTAATGAGTAAGTTTTTAGGGTAAATTACACACACACACCTAAGGTATGCTTAAATAATTTTAAGGTCCCTATGGTATCAACAATTACACTCACCCCCTGAAACGTAGTTAGAAACTCTAACGGGATAATGCATTGGATACATTATTCCGATAGGGTTCTAATGGACTATTACTTTTAGCTAGTGGTGGAGATAACATAGAGTTATGGGGAGTTATGGGATGACATGGCTCCCTCAATATGTCTTAAATCACCCATAAGTCTTTGTTGTCTCCACCACTTCTTGAAACCAATAGACCGTTAGAACTATATCGTAATAATGTATCCAATGCATTATCCCATTAGAGTTTATAACTATGTTTCAAGGGGATGAGTGTAATTATCGATACCACAGGGACCTTCAAGTTATTTAAGCATACCTCAGGGGTGTCGGTATAATTTACCCAAGTTTTTATTAATTTTCCACTATATTTTTTTATATGCGTGTTCCAATCCTACGGAGTGAGGGTAAAAACTAAAAATATTGAAGTAGAACGGAGTATTAAAATAAGATAAAAAGTTTTGTTCTTGAAACAAAATGCCAGGGAATTTATTGGATGCAACTTTCACAATAGGACTAGACTGATATTCCATATGAGAAATTATTTGGTACATACCCAAATTTGGCTGGAAATTCATTGAAATAAATGGGGACCCAATTTCGTGCACCTTTGAGTGGATACAAGAGGAGAGATTCGAGTAACGTTTTGATATGCCTCGTGTACATAAGAGCAACTTCAATGGAGGAACTAAATGGGGTATCAAACTAAAAAACTACCACTTTGATGCTCCAAAATTAAAAAATCCTCCTCCAATGGAGGCATTAAGAGCAACTCCAATGGAGAGACATTAAAATGGAGCACTACACATTCATTTGATACTTGATAATTGATATAATACTTTGATACTTCTAGAAAAAAAATTCACTCCAACCACAAGTATCAAATAGATTATCAAATTTTAAATATATGAATAATTATATTATTAAATGCCACGTGGCCTATTGGGATAGGTTAATAGACTGATTACATTTTTGATACCTCATTTTCCAGGGAGTATTTTTGCACCTCGGGGTGGTTGAATATCAAAATAGTTCTCCATTTAATGCCTCCATTGGAGGAGGATTTTTTAATTTTGGAGCATCAAAGTGGTAGTTTTTTAGTTTGATACCCCATTTAGTTCCTCCATTGGAGTTGCTCTAAAGGGAGAACTATTTTGATATTCAACCACCCCGAGGTGCAAAAATACTCCCTGGAAAATGAGGTATCAAAAATGTAACCACTCTATTAACCTATCACAATTTGCCACGTGGCATTTAATAATATAATTATTCACATATTTAAAATTTGATAATCTATTTGATACTTGTGGTTGGAGTGAATTTTTTTTCTAGAAGTATCAAAGTATTATATCAATTATCAAGTATCAAATGAATGTTTAATGCTCCATTTTAATGTCTCTCCATTGGAGTTGCTCTAAGTGCTTATATGGGATTATTCGCCTAGGTGAAATAAAATTATGGAGCTATTGTTTGCAAGAACCCTAAAATAGTTTTAAAATTAGTACATATACTTCCTCCTCATTTACTATTCTAGATAAAATTTTACTTTTCCAAAATAATTGTCACTTTAGAATTTCAATAAAGCATTTAATGTGTTTTTCTCAAATTTGCCGTTACAATTCTTAAAAGAACTAATGGTGAAGCTATGACACATTTATTAATTTTCTTAATAGATGTACATAAGCCCAAATCCACAAATAAAACGGGAAGGAGGGAGTATAATTATCTTTTTTGGGTTTTGCAAATTCATAAAATTGGCAATTACAAATTTATAAATAGGGATAGCAAAACTAATTTCTTTATCTTCCCGTACATGATTGTTAATGATAATTACAAGTTTAAAAATTCGGTTTAACAAAAATGATTATCCATCAAAATCATAAGAGGCATTTTTCCCTCTTTTTTTTTTCTTTCTTTTCTTGCATGTTTCTCACTGCATTGAGTACCACCACACCCATATCTCATGATTTTGTGGGGGTAAATTGGTCATTTCTCGTTAAGAAAAAAAGATCCAAATACCCTCTCTTTTTATGTCATTGTTGATGACCATACTTCCTTCTCTTCAAATAACAGGCGGTCTAATATAAGTAAAATTATTGCCAGGTTTATCAATCAGAATAAAAACGACAGGATATTGTCGAACAAATAAAATTTGCAACACCATATATGATATATCTAAGACTCGAAATCCAACCTAAACAGTCGAAAAATGCAGGACACAGAGACAAAAAAACTTTAACTACTTGTTCGTTGGACCCTCGATCAACTTTACATCTAATTAATTACCTTGTTTTGTGAATTTGTTTGCTTTTTCCAAATTCCAGCAAAATAGAATCCTGAACCAAACAAGGAAGATTTAGATAATTTCACAAATATTGGCTCCACCAAAACTAAAATAAAATATTGCATGCAAGTGTTCGACTTTAATCATCTATGGAAAAAACAAAAACTAACAAATGATTAATTTCAAGCAATAATGCGCACACCAGATAAATGTTCTTATTAAAGAAATGACATGCTTGTACCAAATAATACTTCCAATACATCCTCGATTCTTTTTTTACAAACCAATGACACCTTAAAATTTTAAGAAATAAGGAATTGGTAGGATATTTGGAATTGGCTCCAAATGTAGAGATTTTTCTTTTAAAACAGATAAGAATCACGGATACATTATCCAGTTTTTTCATTTGTATGTATTTGTTATTACCTCATACGATGGTATATGAATTTGTCGGATTAGACTTTAATGGTTTGGATTGTTCAGCCAGTACTCTTCAGGACCCATGCAGAGCCTTGAGATAGACACAGTTCCTGTACGACCTGCAACACACATCAAGAATCAGGAACCGAAAGAAAAACTATGAATAACGTTCGGAGCATCGATTTCGAAGGCATACGAATAAAACTCTTATCAACTCTGAATTTTGACAATTCATATCTATCAAGTGCAGTTAGGTCGTACAGAGTTTAGAACACAGAAAGTGATTGTCAGAGGAAGTTGCTAGTTTTTTTAAATAAAGAACGACCAGAAGTACCAGTATAATAAAGATTGGGAAAACACAGACCCGATATTTAGCAATTTCATAAGGTCGTTTTCTCGCAGTGGTAAGAAAATGTTAAAAGGATGACAACAAAGGCAACATCATAAGCATGGTAATTTCGAGAAGCAGAAACCAATAATTGTGATCATTTGAAAGGCACTTTGAACGAAGGGTATATGAGAAAGATGAGTATTTTATATTAAAACAGGGTTGTATTGTAATAAATAAATAAAAACGCAATTGCAGTCGTCATCATCAATAGCACAAGCATAAGTACCTTCTGATACTCATTTGGAGGTATATCCCTTTTGAGTTCCACCTTAGCAGCCTCAACCATGGAAGCCTTTTTAATCTTAGCATTTGGTCCTTCAGCAATAAAAAGATCAATCACAACTTTCCTGAAAGGGAAAGTACCAAAAAATGCCGTTATTATACAAGAAAGAAAATTGATTCCTCAAGTACAGAAGAGTGGCTAGAATGTGGGTGTAACCTGAATGGGTCGTATTGGGGGTGATCTGGTGATGATTTTGGAACACAAATGCCATGAATATTGACAGCTACTTCACTGATGATTGCCTGAAGTTCATCTGGATAAGCATCGATGCTGTTTGCAGCAGCTACTGCCTCTCTGGAAAATCCCGTTGAACGTGTAGACTCAGAAACTGCCATATCCCTTAACCGCTGGCTAATTTGTTGCAAACTGCAATAGCATAATTTAAAATTTCCATTACGCAACAAAACGCAAAATGAATTTTCGTGATAAGATCCTCTTTCCCTCAATTCATGGTCATTTGGTTACACAGAAGAATTGGGAAATTTATGATAAACAAGAAAAAGAATGATGGTCCCTTACTTTGACTGGGTTCAGTAATATCATAAATTCCTTGGAGAGAATCTACATCTTAGGATAGCTTAAGAGTATTAAATCGTAGTTAAGTTTTATTCATCCGTTAAACCATCAGCTTTACAGAATCCATAAACACAAAATAAAGCTGTTTTGTTTTCCCCCTAAAACGGAAATGGATCCATGAACCATAACGTAATCAGCATCTGATAGGAGAAATATTTACTAACTCATCTTTAAAAGCATAAATAAGTATGAATATAACGACAGAATGAAATCTTGTATCAAGATTTGAGTTCATTTGAGACAAATTTTCAACTTTAGATTAGTTATCTAGGATCCTATTACGTCAGAGTGATAACATGAATCATGTCAAAGTTATACCGATGCCTAACAGAAGAAAGAATAACTTCGCATGGACCTTCAAGGCCATCTAAAAGTTGTCATTTTCAAGAGGAAATTTAAAAAGTTCTTGCATACGAAAATGCAAAATGAAGTACATGGTGAGAAAGTCAGAAGGCACTGATGTAAAAATAAAGAGACCTAATAGCATATGACACAATTTATTCAAGAAGAATGAATGGTAAGTAGACAAAAGCTGGAATTAATTTCTTGCAAATTTGTTCTTGAGGTGTAAAAGCTATGGCAATGGCAATACATTTTCCAGCACTTATGTGAAAGTCAGGATTTTCCTAACTCATAGATTTTCTGTTTAATTTAATTTCAGTGCAACCAAACAACACTTTTTTTTTTTCGAATTTCCCTAAACGAGCAGACTTAGTTCAAATTTAAGGTAATGGCTGCTTAAAAGACATGTTAGCTTCTATACGGCTGTACCCAGTTGTGGGAGAGCATATAAGAACTTGAAAATATTAATTTGATCTAATTAAGTGTCTTACCTGCAAACCTTGACACTCTTGAAAAGTTTTTGGAGGGCTTTCTTTATAGCTTCTCGAACATCATCTGACATGGCAGTTCTGGAGGTTGATACATTTGGGGTCCTTGTTTCTACATTACTAGAACTTTTTGGTATTGCAGGTTTCTTGGCTGCATTAGACCTCATAGCAGCCTTATTTTTTGCTACATTGAAATCATCATTAATTTTCTTTTCTACGCCTTGCCACTCTTCCTCGTGCTTCTTTACAATAGATTGATTGAATTTCATGAAATTCGAATCTGGACTTGCTTTCAGTTTCCAGTCATCAAATGCAGGTCTCTCTACAGCCAATACATTTAGTACATCTTTCATCGCATTAGCTAGTTGAGGCCGTAAAGGTAATTGAGAGTTGGTAATGATCACATTCTTGCTAAATAAAGCAAGAACATAATCCCTAGCTAATACATCAAGTCCATGATCAATTCCGTACACCAACCGACTTTTTGGAAACCAAAGTCCTTGAACTAATCGAGCAAGGTCTTGCAAGACCTCTAAAACTTCTTCAATAGACTCATCTGGGGCAAGGTGCTTCAGAGCATCAAATCTGTGAACTGTGTTGGCCTGTTCCAACAACTTAACAAATCAATTGAAGAAAAAATAACACATATCTTACAAATACCAAAGCCGGAAATAGAAAAGACCCGAGGTGGTCTGAATAGGATAAAGTACGGTGAAGACAAATAGGATCTACAGGGCCCTATCAATCCAAATAGGACTGTGACATAGAATTTTCCCTATCTCTAGTCATAGGTAACAATATCCAAACATCCAAAGATAGGAAAGAATTGTTACAGCTTCAAAATCAAGGTAAGTAGCCACATACCTCAAGGAGCCAAGTTTTAAAACGTTCTTTTAGCGGTAAAGCAAGCAAGGACCTGAAGCAACACCAAAATATAAGACGAACATATCCATGTACAATAACCCAAAGAACTACTTATAAAAAAGAATATATAATTCATTTCAGCAACAAAAAGGGTAACGATAATCAACTCAAGAAGAAATATGGGGCAGAACATATCGACTTCGTAAGGGATGCATGTTTTATCACAAAATGCAGATCAAAAATGGGGGAGAAGGAATGGAGTAACTTTAAGTTTCTATCTGAGGTTAGAAATACTACCATCAATCACATACACAACATGGTTGACGAAATGATCAGCTCTCACAATAATATATATAAGTATATAGCAGAGAGTGGGAAAAAAAATCATTTCAGCTTCAAATATTGACTAACACCAGGTAAGGTGATCTCCTTCATTCATCCAACCAAAAAAAGTTACTGTTCATATTGATCTGAAAAACTCATTTTCATTCACTTTTCAGAG
The DNA here is from genome assembly GCF_000504015.1 of Erythranthe guttata. The sequence goes on along the minus strand of NW_012192872.1, from coordinate 2,941,314 downwards.
TTAAGAGTCTCCAGCAATAAAATATACAAGGAGATTATTCTGAACCGACCCTAATGTAAGACAAGCCTACATCAATCAAAATAACTAAGCAAATATTCAGGACAAAGATTTATGAAGGAAATAAACAATTAATGTACAAAAGAGGTTTATTATCAACAGACAAATGCACTATAGCTAGTGAAAATCAATTTTCAGCTGGCATTCTTGCTAAAACATCAATAACAGAAAAATCACGACATATCTGCAAAGTCACATTTGGTTACCTTATCGGAGGAACATTCGAACTGAAACTGCCACTAGAAGTGCCAGGACACAAGCTATTGATATAGTCATTCCTTCAATTTGGATAAGAAAAAAATAAATTCAGAAACAAACTTATATGATGTCCTGGAAGCCAAACAGTTCACTGAACATCTGTTAGCGAAAGACTCGGAAAAATGGAAGTGGCAACATTTAAATGCATACGAGCTCATGGAAAAGGAAATCTGGGAGCCTTCGACTTCTCGTGCCATCATTTTTTTCACATATGTGGCTGCCATGTCACTCCTGGCACTATGGTACTTCAGAGGAACCCAGTCCTGGAAAAGGAAAAAGGAAAATTAAGAGAAGTTGAGTTTTAATCAACTGCATTGCTTTTCATCTTGCCTTAAATCAATAGCTTAAAAATATTAAACGAAGGGGATAATAGCATTCTCGCAGGGACCTTGGGCTCCCCTTCATCAGGTAAAGAAAAACAAACATATATATATATATATATATATATATATATATATATATATATATATATAAGGAGACAGTTGGGAGAACCATTGAACTTTTGTGTATTCTTCTTGACGCATGATACGATAACTAAAACACCTTAAAACTGTTATAGCAAAGATAATAGACATCAGAGTCTTCCTAAAGTAGGAAATGAAAGGATTTACAATTGTATTGACTCATTCTTCGGGAGACAAACCAGTATAATGGAATAAGGGAATAGAACTAATGATGGGATAAGGAAATTGTATAACTACATATTTTAGGAATGGAATTTTACTCAAGTAAATATGGAATGTGGAAACGATGAAGTCTCTCGCTCTCTTTGCACAACTGATCTATGATTCTTTTAGTTGTCTAGACATCAACTAAAGTACATTGTATACCACGAGCAACAGCTATTAATCACAAAGAATGCAGGTTTAAAAATCACTACTGTTTCTCTCAGGTAACGATAAACCATTTAGCTATGAAATACTTATTACAGGAAGTCAGCAGAATATTTAGTACTGTAACGAGGTATCAAGTCAACAAGCATGTCAAAGCAAGATAACAAACCGGCTTCGTTTGTGCGCCAGAAGGTTGGGGATCTTCCAGCTTCACACTATCTTTAGTGTTACTGCGCGCATTAGTCTTCTTCTTCTTAGAATCTTCAGCGTCAAGATGCTTCATCGATGGTCGGAGCTGTACAACTGCATGAATAGGATTCAAGTATAACTGCATGACAGACAAAAAAACATAAATGAAAAAACTCAAACTCGTACAAAAATTCAGAGAAACTGGAGATAGATTAGCGCTTAAGAAGAAAAAAGCAACCTACCTTATTTCCAACGAGAACCGCAACAGCCTGCCCACTTGCGTGAGGTGGCATCCATGTTGACCTAAGAGTCTATAAAGAAAACAAATAAAAAGATATGATGCAGATACTAACTCCATTAATCAAAACAGTAAGCAATTAAACAAATAAACCAAAGTATACATATCAATAAGAAGACAAGAGGGAGGCTAGCATTTTCAATTAATGCCTAAGCACGCCATGCAGTCAGCTTAAACATATGACCAATTATAAAGTTAATTTTTTTTTGCATTCAAAATGGGTTGACATTAATCAATTACTCACTTCCTATACCAACCTAACAGATTTATCACTAATCTCAACCAAAATCTTTTCAAGTAATTTGAGAAAACCTGGAAAACATACCTGCTTTTGCATCTGCAGTTTGGGATCAGCAGTAGTGTCATAATTCTTGGAATAGGTATCAACAGCCAAATCAATCTCCACTCCTTCACCCGACGGCTTCACCCTCACCTAAAATTTGAACAATATTACAGAGCTCTCATTCAATCCTACCGAATATTTTTTGTTGATGAGATGAGAAAACAACTGCATCAAAAAACAAAATCTACACATTTCATTTGCAGATAAAGTTGTGCATACCTCGTCGCATTTTTCGTCCAATTCGTATGGTCGCCACAGTGGCCTAAGTGGATACTGCCACACATGCAACTGAGGAAAAGAAACAACATCCTATTATAATCCGATCTCTCTATTATCGATATAACAAACAGTACACGAGCAACGGAAATAAATCGAAAACAGATACTAAACAAATTAAAAATGGAATTACGCCGAAAAAAAAAAGAGACACTTACACAAGTATTAGGATCAACAGAATGGTTCAGATAAACGTCGATTTCGCGAACAACTTCATCAACTGTGGATTCCTTAACTACGGGGTCGAGTACGGATTCCGCCACCTCCGTTTCCATCAAATCTTCCTTCACTTTCACGTCGGGCTTCACCTCGACATCCATCTCCATTGCACCGTTGGCGTGTTCGGGCTTAATATCGGGTTCAATTTCGGGCTTAGGTTCTTCTTTCTTCGGTAGAGGCAGTGTATCCATGGGGTCGGATGCTGAAGGTGGCAGTGGTTGAGAAGGTTCAATTTTGGGTTTAGGATTGAGTTTGCCGCCTTTAGGTGCGAATCGAACAACTCGGGTCGGGGCGCGTGGCTTGGCATCCAAGAGATCGTCAAGGTCCATGTCCGCCATGACTGTAACTCTGAAACTGAAACAAAATCAAATACGTGAAGAAAAATGATTTGGGGAATTAGGGCTGTTATATATATTGCGCGTGATGGAAGTGGGGGTTAGGGTTTAATTATTTGTAGAGTGGGGGGGTTGGCGTTAATAACGGGTAATTAGCATCCACTTCCATCAAAATAGGGTGAAGTTTTTAAAAATAGATTATAAGTTCTTTCAAGCTACAATCTACTTCAAGCTTATAATCTATTTTAATAATTTGGCTTGATCCCAATTTGCACCCTTTAAATTAAGCATTTTGGCACTTTGCACCCTTAAAAAACAATAATAGCATTTTGCACACAGGATAATTGAAAAAGAAAAAAAAAAAATCTTACAAAATAAAATCAAATAAACTTTTATCACTAAATTATTCAACTAAAAGGTCTTTTATCACGAAAATCCAAAGATGTGCCGATAATTTCTATTTTTCCCATTTTAAAAACCAAATATTTCGGAGTTTTTTCAGGTCGATGTTAATAGATTTTTCTGTTTTCGATGTACGATTTCGGTATCAATTTCGTTTAGTTTCGATTTCGGTTTTACCATTCAGTTCGAATGGGTTTGGCATTAAACCCATATTTTATTAATCACGAATTTAGCTTTTTCATCTAGTTGTTTGACGATTAACAAATAAATAACCCTTTGAAAATTCCAACAAAAACTAAATAAATCAAGGCCATTACTAACAGTCAAGTAAGCAAAAAACAACTCGATGAGTTTAACATCATACCATTCATTCCTCAAGACAAAACAAACACTATCTAGAAGTATTTGTACAAGACATCAAAATGACGTCGTTTTGCACTCGAATCGATTTTTTAATATTTACTGCAAATGCGGTTTTTAAGTCGGGCGGTTCGAATTTTTTAGTTTTCGGTTCGAATTTTCGGTATTTTGCTCATATGTAAAAGTAAGGAAACATTTAAATTTTGATGTGAATCAGCCAATTTTCATCTATAAAGACAGTTCAAAATAATTATTTGTATTATCCCAAGAAACACTTTAGTTGAGGCATGACATTGGACACTTTTGATTTTTGACTAAAATATATAAAATTGTGTAAATTTATTATTATAATCCCCTTGCCAACGGTCGCTAGGTCGAGCTTGTCACACATGGTTAGCCTAGTGTGGTTTACATCTCTCGTATGGTTTGCAAGCTATTATACGAGAGTGTAGGTTTACCCAGTGCACCTATATGGTTGGCTGCGGGTTCCTTCATTACCAAAAAAAAAAATAAAAAAAAAATAAATAAATAAATATAAGTAATTTAGTTTTTAGTTTAGTTTTGCTTGTAATAATAAAAAAGGCAAATTACGGCAAATCCGTCTAAGGTAATGTCAAATTACAAAAAATCTTGATTTTTCAATTTTTACAACTACCGGCCCTCAACTATATACGTCCATCCTTACGGAGTTACAGTGACAAATTTACCAACTAGGGGGTTTTTTCGTAAGAAAATACATAATTGAAGGAGGTAGTTGCAATTACCCAGACAAAAAGGGGCTTTTCGTAATTTGACTTTACTTCAGGGGTCGACGGTAATTGTTCCTAAAAAACAAAAAAGGGAAAGGACAAAGGAGGAGCTTGGAAAACATGTCAAAACTATTCTGCTGGGTGATGATGGCGAATTGAAGACGAAGACTACTGCAGCAGCCCAGACTTGATTTCGGGGAATTTCATTTTGCACCATCCGACGAAATTTCTACAGGTAAATTCATATATTTGAAGAATCAATTCCGATCGTACTTCAATTATCGATCCATGTGGTTTTTCAATCCACCAATTTCATTCACAGATCAGAAGGTGATAATGAATAAGAATATGAATTGGGTTCAGCGCAAAGTTTACCTCTACAACGTTACGTTCGGACTCTACATGCTCGACTGGTGGGAGCGTTTTCTCTTCAGTATCCTCAATTTATTTATTCTTTTTTCGCATTTTTTTTTTTGAAGTAATTGTTGCATCGATGGTGGTAGTGTGAATAGTTGTACGATTCGTACATGGATCGGATGAATTTTCACTTGACGGATTTTGGAGCTTTAAAACTGGGATTTGATGAAATTTGACATTTCTAGTTCAAATTCCTAGGTCTGGATTTTTAATTATTTAATATATTTTTTTGGGATTTGGGAACCTTAATGTGTGAATAGATGCTCTGTTGGTTGTATTGATGTGGTTTGTTTGTTACAATGGGGTTCGTTCTGCGTCGGAGTTCTGCACGAGGTATGTAGATTCTTTTCTCATCTGTGATCTATTAATATTGCCCGTCTTTTCGAGATATCAAATTTTCTTATTGAATTATATTCAGTTTTATGATGATAACATGAAAATAGTGGAGTTAGTATTGCGCGGTGAAAGCATGAGGAATATCGTGAATCAATGATGATCGTGTTTTTTTTTTTTTTTGTGCTGTCTTGAACTTGTTTGTGATTAGGAGTTCCCTATGCTTTACGAGAAATAGAAGTTTGCGTTCCCCAAAACCTAAATTAGAAGACTTAGGTTGTCAAGTTGCAGTGATCGATGGTTTTTGTGGTTCTTTTGCCCTTATACTCGAAGACTCGAAGCCGTGGCTTTGTTCTGAAAATAGTCGAACATTATGTGGAGAAAATGTAGAAAAACAAGAGTTCCGTGGCTTTAAAAATGATCAAATGTTTCTTTATTTACGGGGGAGTCGTAATTTTTGGTCAAACTTCCCAAGAATCTGCAGAATATAGCTTTAAAATCACATATCTGGAAAGCCAGCGTTGATAAGTTCGTTTGGTTCTATTACTTTCATCTGCATGAATCTTTCGTGAGGAATATTATGACACTGTGCAAAGAGTACTTAGTGGGATTAAACTGTCGGACCAAGTTCGAGCCCTAATTGTACATTCATCGGTAGATTTGTTGTGGCCCTCTTGAAATGCTATATTCATATTAACAAAATGATATGATACGAATGTTTTTCCAAGTATCTAGTGAATATAGATGCAGATCGGGCTATTAGGATGCAATGTAGATTACTGTGTAGTATCCTTTAGTTTGAAAATGTTTCGAACAATAACCATATCGGAGCATTTGAATATAACTGAAGCTGTAGACACTGCCCACACAATCACCCTATCATAACCCAAGTTGTTCTCTGCATGCCGCTGCTTATAGGCAGAACGAACGTGTTCAAAAAATTCTGCTAAACTTCAGAAAAATCTCTTTGCGAGGGCAAGAACATAAAGTTTTTACCATTCGGCATCTAACTGTTGGCAGAAATTTCGAATGTCGATACAAGTCAGTTGATATGCATTTTCATGGTTTCGATGTTTTATGTTTTGCAATCAAATCTTGGATTTTCGAACTCTCACTATTGCTTTCATGCATGGATCCAACTAGTAACTTACAAACGTTGGGCAATCAGAATAAGATGGTCCTTTCGTACACAGCAAAAAGGTCTCGGTTAATTTTTTTCAACAAATATATGCTCCTAGTCCTTATTGTAGTTCCTTTGACTTTAATCGAAGTCCCTTTGAGCTTTGACATCAAACTTAGGCTAGCAAAAAAAATTATGCACGTTTTATTTTTACGAAGACACAATTGATTGTGCAAAGCATTTTATTACAACTTGAATATTTACTCTTCTGATTGGCTCTGCCTTCGACACTTTCAGGTTTGTTACAGTGATCAGTCCCCGTGTGCAGGGACCTCAGATCAAGATCCAACAGTAGCCGGAATACTATATTATGTCTCAGCTTGTTTTATATGTATACTTTTTGCTTATTTTTATTTAGCAATACTTTCTCGTTAATCGATATGTAAGTTCATATAGAAATTGTATGGCATTTAAGCAGCAATTATTCTTGTGTTAGTGATAGATACATCATGAATTTGTCTCTATTGTTTAATGGCAGCAAAATCCCTTGAGAAGCCACCTTGTATTTTGATTTTATTTGTGTTTGGTTGCTTCGATAGAGACGTGATATGTTTCGAATAATTAATCGTGTAGATGTGACTGAAACGGCACAACACACTTGAAATTTTGTGTATATTTGTATGTTAGCATTGTTTTATTTTGTGGTCGTTAATTTGTAAAACCCGTAATGATTATGATCTCGTCGTGTTTTATTGTCTAGCTTTTGGTATGTTGAATATGCATATTTTCTATCACCAGTTAATTTTGAATGAATGATAGCTTCAGAAGGGGAAGCATGAATATGATGTGAATAATATATAATCGGTCGTGGCTACGGGTGTAAATCGGACGGATCGAGTCAAAATTAGCTCTTTCAGAAAAACTCCGATTTGCTTACGAAGTAAAAAACTAGTTCCAATTCAATTACAAAAAACATCGAAAAAGTTGGAATTTCAAAAATTGGAAAGAATTTTTTTTTTTTTCCGATAAAAAAAAAAAAAGGATCAGAATGGCCGGAATTCGAAAATTGTCAACTTTTGGTCACCTTAAATATAAAATACATAATAATATATGTATTTGAAGTGTAATTTGGATTTTTTTTTTTCAATTGGAAATCGGAATCTCGTATATATTTCAATTACGGCTCAAATAATTCAGAAAAATCGGAAGCCGGAATTTCGAAATTCAAATTGAAAAATATTGTTCCAAAATTGAAAACATCGAATTGGGGCATAGAAATTGGAGTAAGCATAAATCGAAAAGTTTTGTTCCAATTTCCACCCTTGTGTCGTCCCAAATTAAATAAGGTTATGTCCCTTTTACTTTGTAACTTAACTATAGTATAGGGGCATGGAAATTGGGGTGGTCCACTAGAGAAAAAACAAACATTTTAATTCTTTAGTGGAAAATTGAACCTTTTGAATCAGCAAACCCTAATTAAAAGTTTCCATTATTTGGGTAACAAGTCAAAATATCTAAGCATGATTTTACACATTTTCAGACAACAAACAAACAACCAATACTTTTCGCTCTATTGAATATTAAATTATTTGGCTATGTATTTTGGGAGATATTTTATTTTGGCCGGTGGAGCTCACTAACGTTTAATTTGGAGAAAAAGAAAACGTGTCAATTATGATTTATACTATGTTACACCTACGAATGAGATTGAGTTGGTTTTCATCCACCAATTGATTCATTACCGACCATTTATAATGGATAATCAATTTTTAACCGACCCATTGGATCGGATCGAAATTTTGAACCAACCCATCTATAATGAGTCGGTTGGTACTTTCTAATATTATCAAAAGTTGGTTAACTGATAATTATCGATTATCCAACTATATTATTAAAATTAGGGTAAATTACACACACCCCCCTGAGGTAAGCTTAAATAACTGTAAGGTCCCTGTGGTATCGATAATTACACTCAGCCCCCTGACACGTAGTCAGAAACTCTAATGGGATAATGAATTGGATACGTTATTCCGATAGGGTTCTAACGGACTATTGGTTTCAGAAAGTGGTGAAGACAACAAAGATCTATGGGTTAATTTGGAAATATTCGGGAATGTTCGGGGAGCCATGTCACCCCATAGAGCTTTGTTGTCTTCACCACTTTCTGAAACCAATAGTCCGTTAGAACCCTACCGGAATAACGTATCCAATTCATTATCCCATTAGAGTTTCTGACTACGTTTCAGGGGGCTAAGTGTAATTATCGATACCACAGGGACCTTACAGTTATTTAAGCTTACCTCAGGGGGGTGTGTGTAATTTACCCTTAAAATTATATTAAAAATATAAAATAAATGTTGTGTTTTCTTAAGTGGTTATTGAAATGATCAAAATAATTAGCATTTTAAATTTTGAAACAATCTACAAAGGAAACAAAATGGATCTAAATCTTCAACCAGTTTCTTTATGCCTAAGCTTAAACAAAAAACCCACAAAACTCCACTAAATCTCATGTGCATGTTTGAAATTATTTTGAATTTCCTAATTCTATTTTTTCGTTAATTTTTTTTTAAGTGAACTAGGTGACGGGTATAAACCATCAACCGACCCAGTCCGGAACCAAAGATTCGTTTGCCAACCATCAACCGCCCGACAAATGTTGATCAGCAACGGTTTTCAAATTTGAGCAAAAGTGGTTTGAAGGATGAGTCGGTTTTTAGGTTGGTAATCGACCGACCCAACCCAGTCCCAGCCCTAGTTACACCGACTGAAATAATCAATAGTTTTTACCATTATAAGTACACACTCACATTGATGTGTGTAGATCAACGGTAGAAATCTACCCAATGTAATATTGATCGGGTGTATCATAGAAAAAATCTTTAATTCGGAGGGATTGTTAGGACTTAGGAAGCATTGATCTTACATGATATATTTAATGGGAAAATATTTTTTTCATCCCACAAATTTGCATCAATTTCATATTTGGTCCCTCATCTTTATAGAAAATACATTTGATTCCCCATATTTCGAAAATTCAACAATTTTGGTCATTTTTGTTTGGTCAGGACTAACGGGATGAAGCACATGCCGTCCATGACCGCCTAAACTGACGGAATAACCGTAAATTGGCAGAAACAACTTAAAATGTTATACGTTCATCGTACTTAAATTTATACGAATTACCTAACTTATACTCGAAATTTCACCATACTTACTAGACTCGAAGACACTTTTTACGAGCCAAAAGTTAACTTTTCTCGATTGACACTACACCACCACCTAATCACGTGTTTAAAGTTGAAAGCCAATGGATTAACACTCAATCTACATAATAATTGAAACATGTATTTCTATCAACTCCACGAGGGATTAAAATGGAGGATTAGGAGGAGGATAAGGACATGATTAAGGATTAATCATAGTCGTTTGACTTTTCAAGGTCTTGATAGAACACATGCTTGACAGCTCTCTTAGGATTAAAACTTGTTTCCCAAACACTCCTCAAAATTAGATGAAAGTGGAAAAGTTGAACTTTGATACATCTTTTTCTAAAACTAATATGGTCTTATCTACAACTTGTCTTTTCACACTCTATTTCACTCTAACTTTATATGCTATTATTTATTGTGGTTAACAATTTAATCATGGTTACTTAATATGTAGCTAAAAATGAAAAAAAAATATTTTTTGAAATTTGTTTTTTGATAATTGTGTGTAAGTGATAAAAATTGAATGGGATTAGAGGGTATTCCATCTATTTCAAATTATTTGTCGCTTTATAAAAAAAAATTGTTCAGTATTACCTCTCACTTTGTAGTTCGAGTAATTTTTAAATGTGTTATTTTATATTTTATCCTTATTAATTAATTCAATTATATAAAAAATTAACTTTGTCTTATCATCTCATTGATGACAAATGTGATGTTAATCTTACTTATATATTTTTCCATATTTCATAGTATTTAATTATTTATCTGAATATGTACCAAATCTGAAACGACATATATTATGAAATGAATGGAATAGTATTCCGAGAGTTACATTAGTGTTTTCTAAAGAGAATAATTTTGAAAATAGGGTTAACAAAATGCAAATATTATATGCTCTAAAATTTAGATCTAGTGCTTGTTTGGTTACCATTGTCAAATGTCAAGTTCAGTTGACTAAATAATAGTGACTTATAAAATATTTCGCAGTGAGAATTAGAAGTAACCCAAGCTTGTAATAAAATATAATAAAAACTTTTAAGTATTTTTTTTTTTGTGAATGAAAACTTGTGTGATTAAAAGCTTCAATCCAACAACATATATTGTTAGTGTTGATTTATATGCCTATAGAAATCAGATGATCTAAGTTGTAACAGTTAAGTTCTGGAAACAGTATTTAGTTACAACTGTAAATCTTGTGTTGTCACAGTTTTATTCTACTTAAAGTAAATAAACAGAACACAAGAATTAATGTGGTTCAGACACAATTGTGCCCTACATCCACGTGGACCTGCAAACACGATTTCACTAGTTCAGATTTACAGTGTACATTAATAGGACTTATTAAAAACACTAAAGACTCCCTCTTTATGTAATATGCCGTTCTTGTACACAACTCGAACTTCGTGTTTCTTCCAACAGCAGCTCCACACCGCGTGCCTAGAACTCCTTTCTGGCCTGAACTCCCTTCAGTGACGCGGTTGATCTCCCAAGAGATCTATACAGCCAATCTGTATATGTTGACACATCCAACGATGGCACAGTTCTGTTCAGCAGAACGTTTCAGCGATTCTTCAAAGCAACGGAGTGATTTTTCTCCCAATAAAAATGTCACGGTCTTTGTGAGGTGAGGAGCCTTATATAGGCGTGAGATGGGCCTCCAAAGACCTGTCTTCCAAAGGAATCGAATAACTAGGAAACAGAATCCTAGTCAATATCTAGTTCTAATCTAGATAACCATAAAAGATTCCTAACAAGAATAAAGTACTAGGAAATAAATCTAAGTCCTAAAGTATTACAAAGGTAGGACTCTAAATTTCCAAAATAAACATGGGAACAAATCTTTAGCCAATCTTTACTTCCCAAGTGAGGCGGATTTCTTCCTTCGTGGAAATCCGGTGCCAACAATCTCCCCCTTTGGCATAGATTTGGTCAGAACCCATGTTTACCAAGAACTCCCCCTGCAGATAGGACGGAAGGAGAAAAGACTCCCTCTGCATCACAGACTGTTAGCACTCCCCCTGCATCACAGACTGTTAGCACATAACATCACATACTGTTAGCACAGTAGCAGTGCTACTTAAGTATTTCCTGCAGTGAGACAAATAAGAGAGATATAGAATCACTCCAAAATTAACTCAAAAAATAGTTATCAATGCAGATAAAGAGATAACATATAGAGTCAAAGATGCAAAAAGAAAATAATACTAGCTATTACAGACCAGAAGTAATAGCAGATAGTTTTTAAGAAAAAAAACATGAAAACGAAAAAACATAAATCTCTGCTTTAGTAACTAAAGCCAGAGAACAAATCATCTTCATCACGAGAGCTGGGCTGTGGAGGAGTGAGGAGGGATGCCTGCTTTTTGCCTTTATCTTTGGTCTTGGTGGAAGCCGCAGGAGTTGGAGTTGTTGCTACTCCCCCTTTCTGACCAGAATGTGCCAAAGTCCTAAGCAGTTGATCTTGAATAGAGGCAAACCCTTGAGCTAGCTGAGCCTGGATAGACTCCTGAAAACGAGTGAGCTCATCCTTGGTGACCACATCAACTGGCGGCGAAATAGAGGCAGCTACAATGGGAACAGAGGCAGCCACTATAGGAGCCTTCTTCACACGTGGGACCGTCTGAACAACAGTAGGATCGACAGGAGGCAGATCAGCAAAATGTTCAGAAAGGACCTTACCGTGGATAGTGATTGGACGGCCAGGAGGGTCCAGTAAAGTGGCATCAATCTGAGTGAAAATTAATTCACCAATATTGATCTTGAGGTCGTGAGTGATGCACCATAAAAACTCAGCTTGGGTGGGATTGAGAGTAGCATTGTGAGTAGTGGGAAACCAGTTGGAAATGCCTATTTTAAAGAGGACTGAGTACAGCTGAGTCAGCTTAGACACATGAAAAGCCGACTTTGGACCAGGCCATTTTTTCAGAACTTTGGCAGTGAGGACAGAGGCCAGAGTGTCTTTGGAAACAGAGGGTTTGGAAGAAACCTCGTTTGGACATTTATAAAACTCATTAATCAAGGCAGGTGTCACAGAATAGAAAGACCCCCTCACATACACTTTCCCATACCCACGAGACCCCACAACAGAAAAGCGATCGGAAAGATTGGCATAGAACTCAACAATAACAGATCGCTCAAAAGGTTGTGCACTCACAATAGTGCCAAGCAACCCTTGAGTTTTTAGAAGACGGAAAATCCCAGACAAAGGTAAGACAGACCTAGATAAAACTCGCTCAGGAGAGCAGGCACGCTTACTCATGCTATCCCAATTTTCTTTAGCAAGAACGGAGTAGAAAAGAGGAGAGAAACAGTTACCAGCAGAGAGTTGAGAGCCCACAGATGAATCAGAAGATTCAGAACGCAAAGGGTCATCCTCAGGAATAGGCTCAGAAGAAGAGGATTGTTGACCTTCAGACACGGAGGCAGGAGAGGAGGCAGATGGGCCTTCGTGTTTTCGATTAGAGCGGCGGAGTTGAACAGGAAACTCAACATTGCGGGGGGTAACCTCTGGATCTGAGGGCAGATCTTCTTGTGGGGTTGCAGAGAGGCTATCACCGTCAAGAGCAGGCACACCGGTGTCGACAGGGTCAGGCACATCACTAGTCTTGAGACTTGGTGAAGGTGAAGCCACTGGAGTAGAAACGGGATCCAGATCTGTGGTGACAGGAGCAGGAGAGACATCCACAACAGTATGGCGGACTTTCTTTGAGGATTTTCTGGACTTCTTCTCAGCAGGCGAGGCAGATGGAGTGTGGCGTCGTTTCTTGGAGCCCTCAGCAGATCGATTCTTGCCCATTGTGAATAGAGAACACAGAGAAAAACAAAAAAAAGAAAGGAACGGCGGAAGAAAAGAAGAGAAAGAATAAAGTGTGAGAAGCAAACCCTAAAAGAGGCGGATATTTAAAGCACAGGGACCGAGAAAATAGGCAGGAAAAGAGAGGACTCTTCGGATACTGGATATTTTCAAATCAGAATAAGATCCCACAAAATCCGCCACCAATAACAAGCAAGATATTCTCCACACGAAACATCAAAAAATAAAGAAGGCAGATGACATGGCTATAGCCACGTGGCCAGAGACAACTAGAGCCAAAAATTCACAAAGCCCAAAAACAATTTAAAGGAAATTTTAAAAGAAAAAAAAATCTTTTAAGGAAAAGAAAATCAAGAAGATCACAAGATTAAAAGTTGAGGGCTTGGTTTTCATGAATTAATAAGATAATCTTAAAGAGAATCACAATAGAAGGCCACCAAACAAGCTCTTGGATGCACGATATAACTATAACCCCATAACCATACTCAAGAAACCATAATTTAGGTAATTTTTAAGGGTTATGAATGCGTATGCGATTAGCACAGCAATTCAATCGTGGACTTCAAGAAGAATTTCCTAATATATGCTTGAATATCATCCCAACCCCTCCTTTTCTCTTTTTTTTTTTTTTTTTTTTTTTTTTTTTTTTTTTTTTTTTTTTTAAATTCGAACTAATTTTTCTTCTCCTCCCACTTTTTTGTTGATATGATGTTCAAGCAGACATTAGGAGGGCAACCTCCCTAAGAATCCACATAGCTTTTAAATAGAAGTCAGAGATGCATATGCGGTAGCATAATTCTCCCAATAGAGGTATGATCTTTGAGATGAATGAGGTCATAGTCATTGATCACTCCCGATAGAGGGGGCAGCACACTTCTATTATGGTTATCTGTGGAAACAAAAATTAATTCACAAAAACTAACACACAAACAATTAGTCAAAATGAAACTCCAATCATTCCTAGTCCAAAACAGAGATGTCACATTTGTAGGTGACACACATAATGTCCGATTAAAGAAATCTAGTGCAATCCGGACACAATCACTAATTGCACCTATCATGGAAAATTCAGTTTTGCACATGGCAAATTCCAAGCGCTTTACGCAAGGAATCAAACCTAAGGAAGTCAAGGGGCTTTGTAAAAATATCAGCTAATTGATTGTCTGTGGACACATAATCTATAGTCACACGTTTCTGCTCAACTAATTGCCTGATGAAATGGTGTCGAAGATCTATGTGTTTGGTTCTAGAATGCTGGACAGGGTTTTTTGAGATATTTATGGCACTTTCATTATCGCAGAATATATGAAGGATTTTTTCATGAAAGCCATAGTCATTCAACATATGTTGCATCCAAAGAAGTTGCGTGCAACAACTACCTGCAGCTATGTACTCAGATTCAGCTGTTGATAAAGAGATGCAGTTTTGTTTCTTACTGTACCAAGATACTAGGTTGTTTCCCATGTAGAAACAGCCTCCAGTAGTACTTTTTCTGTCATCCACATCTCCTGCCCAGTCAGCATCACTGTATCCTGCAAGACAAGTATTAGTATCTTTGGAGTACCATATCCCTAGTTCAAGAGTTCCACTCACGTATCGTATGATGCGTTTGACTGCACTTAAGTGACTTTCTTTAGGATTTGATTGGTACCTAGCACATACTCCTACACTGAAACAAATGTCAGGTCTACTGGCAGTAAGATAAAGTAAACTTCCAATCATACTCCTGTATAATGTGGGATCCACGTCTGTGCCCTCACAGTCGCGTCCCAACTTTTCAGTAGGACTCATCGGAGTTTTTAGAGGTTTTGCATTATCTAACCCAAATTTACTTACCAGATTCTTGGCATACTTGCTTTGTGTGATGAAAATTCCATCCTTCATCTGCTTTACCTGCAAGCCAAGAAAGTAAGTTAGCTCTCCAACCATACTCATTTCAAATTCGTTTGACATTTGAGAGATAAACTCATCTTTCTTGAGGTCAGAAGTAGACCCAAAAACAATATCGTCCACATAGATTTGAGCCAAAAGGATTTCGTTTTTAAAATTTTTGACAAATAGTGTTTTATCTACCCCACCTCTTCTATATCATTTTTCGACTAGAAAGGTCGTAAGTCGCTCATACCAAGCCCGAGGGGCTTGTTTGAGACCGTATAAGGCCTTTTTAAGTTTATAGACATGTTGAGGTTTGAGTGGATCTTCGAAACCTTTTGGTTGTTCGACATATACTTCTTCATTTAAGAGACCATTTAAAAACGCACTTTTTACATCCATTTGAAAGAGTTTAAACTTTAAAGCACAAGCAACTGAGAGTAAAAGACGTATTGACTCAAGACGTGCTACCGGAGCAAATGTTTCATCGAAATCTACTCCTTCAATTTGGGTGTATCCTTGAGCAACAAGACGGGCTTTGTTGCGAGTTATATTACCAAGTTCGTCCGTTTTGTTTTTGAACACCCATTTTGTACCTATAACATTTACCTGGTCGGGTCGTGGAACAAGTTCCCACACCTCATGTCGAGTGAACTGCTCAAGTTCCTCTTGCATAGCTTGTACCCAATACTCATCAAGAATTGATTCTTTGATGTTTTTTGGTTCTATAGTAGAAGTATAGCAAACATACCTGACCATTTCTTGGTAATCAACTTTGGGCTTATTTCGAGTTTTCATACCTTCATCAAATTCTCCCATCACCTGTTCAGAAGGATGATTTTTTACAACTCGTTTTGATGGTCTTTTTCTTTCTTCTGTGCTTTCCTTCGCTACTGGCACTCCTTCTGTGCTTTCCTTCACTGCCGTCACTTCCTCTGTGCTGACACCTGGCGTTTGTACTGGTACAATGGTTTTTCCAGGATTAGCATCTTCCTCATCCATTTCTGCAGATAAAACTTCGTTAAATGTTACATTAATGGATTCCATAACAGTCATTGTACGTTCATTATAAACGCGATATGCCCTGCTGTTTAAAGAGTAACCAAGAAAGGTACCTTTGTCTCCTCTTGCAGAGAACTTACCGAGTTGTTCTCTATCGTTCAGGATGTAACATTCACACCCAAAGACATGAAAGTAACTTAAGTTAGGCTTCTTACCTTTCCATACTTCATATGGAGTTTTCTTGGTACCTGGTCTGAGGTGTACACGGTTTATGGTGTAGCAGGCAGTGCTCATAGCTTCAGCCCAGAACTTTGTGGCCACTCTTGCTGAGATGAGCATTACGCGAGTCATTTCTTGGAGAGTTCTGTTCTTTCTTTCTACCACACCATTCTGCTGTGGTGTCTTTGGTGCTGAGAATTCGTGGGAGATACCGTGTTTATCACAAAATTTTGTGAATGAAGAATTTTCAAACTCTCTCCCATGATCGCTTCGAATTCTTCCAATATTGCTGAATTTTTCAATTCGCAATTTCTTGCACAGAGTTTTGAACTCATAAAAGGTATCTGACTTTTCCCTAATGAAGCGTACCCAAGTAAACCTTGAGAAATCATCAACACAAACTAGAACATACCTTTTTCCACCAATGCTCTCGGTTTGCATTGGTCCCATTAGATCCATGTGAATGAGTTCCAAGGTCCTGCTAGTCCCTGCATGATCTGTGTTCTTGTGAGATGTCCGTACTTGTTTTCCCAGAGGACAGTCACCACATGACTCAGGTGTGTCAGTCTTCAGTTGGGGAATCCCTTTCACGCAACCTGTATTAACAAGACGGATTAGATCATGAAAATTTAAATGACCTAGTTTCCGATGCCAGAGATCAGTGAGATCAGAAGAAGTGTGATGACATTGATCCGATTTGTCAATCTGATCAATTTTGTAGCAATTGTCTGATGACCTGTATCCAGTTAGAACACAATTTTTGTTTTCATCAAATACTTCACACTTACGCTTTGTGAACAATACAGAGTCGTATAGATCACACAACTGACTTACACTCAGAAGATTTGATTTCAAACCTTCCACATACAGAACATTGTTCAAGTTTGGCAACCCTCCAACATTTAAGTCTCCTTTTCCCTTTACATAAGCCTTATTTCCATCTCCAAAAGTAACCTGTCCACTAGACATGTTATGCAGATTTGATAAGAAATTCCTTTCACCTGTCATGTGTTTGGAGCATCCACTGTCAAAATACCAAGAGTTAGTAGCACATGCATTTAAAGATAAAATCGCTGACCAGCAGTTAGTACTATCATTTGTCATCCTTTGTTTATGAGAGTTGTTACTTTGAGAGTAAGTAACCCACGCAGCGGATTTGGATGTCTGATATGCTAACTGTTTATTTATCAATTTCCATCTTTTAAAGCATTTAGGCCTGACATGCCCTATTTTGTGACAGAAGTGACAGATAGGAATAAACTTAGTAGGATAGGTTTGGTTGTTCACACAAGAAGATGTGGAATTGACAAATCTGATCTTTTGGTTTGACCCAGTGTTAGCATTAGATTGTCCATCAGTATACCCTAACCCAATTCTTTTGGAATTGGAAGGATGAGCATTTATGATTTCATCTAATCTATTTGAGGGAAGAAATGCAGTGCGATTTAACTTACTGACAGAGGCGTCAAACACTGTGCTAACAGGCGGTGAAGCATCTTGGTGATCATTTGCATGTACGTTTGGAAAAAGATTTTTCCTCACCCTTTTTGCTCTTTCACCATCATAGTCCTGCCAATATTTCAACAAATCTTTGAGATTGTCGATGTCTCTTTGTGCGAAGTCCTGTTCCACTTCAAAGACTTCAATCTCCATCTCAAGTTCATCAATCCTGTCATTCAGTTTTGTGATAACTCCTTTGTTTTCTTCCTCTTGTTCTTTGATTCTTTCTTTCAGGAGTTTATTTTCATTACTAACTTCATGACATTCCTTCAGGAGATCATCCAATTGTGTTTGAAATTGTTGGATGGACTCTTCACCTTCATCTTCTGATTCGTCACTCCCTGTGGACAGAAAAGGCATATTTAGATTTTCGTAATTTTCGTTTTCCTGTGTGACATACCTGAGATGTGGCGGTTCTGTGCATGTGATGTCCTCGAGTGTGGCTTCTGTGATTCTGCAAGTTCCACAGAAATCATTGTTTGTATCATCGTCACTAGCTTCACTTTCATCATCAGACTCTGAGGTGTCATCACTCCAAGTTGTGGCAAGTGATTTTCCTTGTTTTTTCAGAGTGTTAGCACATTCTGCTTGGATATGACCATAACCATGACACTCTCTACATCGAATTCCCTTTTTGACTTCTGGCTTGTCTGTAGAGATCCTAGGTTTTCTCTCAGAGTTTGTAGGATGTCCATTTCTCTTGATGAATTTCCCGAAATTTTTGCTATCAAGGACATGGATTTTGTGAGCTTGACTTCAAGAGCTGACATAGGACCAGTAGGCACAGATGTTGTGGTGTCCGATACAGTTTGCAGAGCAATTTTCCTTTCCTTGTCCATTCTGCTGATGTTTAACTTGTTTTCAAAAGTTTGTAGATTCCCAATCAGATCCTCAAGTCGCAATGAGTCCACATCACTTGCTTCCTCTATGGCAGTGATCTTGTACGCGAATCGGTCTGGCATGGATCTGAGTACTTTTCGTACAAGTTTAACTTCAGGATAAGTTTCACCGAGGCCGTGAGCTTCGTTTGATATATCACATAATTTGGAATTAAATTCACTCACGGTCTCATTTTCTTCCATACGAAGATCTTCGAACCGGGTGGCAAGCATTTGAAGTTTGGATAATCTGACTGAGGCAGTTCCCTCGTAGGTTGTTTGGAGTTTCTCCCATGCTTCTTTAGCACATTCACACGCCGAGACAATCTTGAATTGATTGATATCAATTCCATTGAATATAGCATTCAAGGCCTTGGAATTCATATTTGCTGCAATTTGTTCGGCTTTGCTCCAGTCTTTCTCATGCTTCTCAGTTTCAATCCCTTTCTCATCTGTGGCAACTGGTCTCTTCCATCCAGTTAACACTGTTCGCCATGCATCTTCATCCATTGACTTTATGAACATCTTCATTTTAGTCTTCCAATAGGAGTAGTTGGTTCCCGTGAGCAGTGGTGGGCGAGTAGTGGAACCTCCTTCCATATGAGAACTCATAGTACCTACGAATAGTAAATGGCAAATAAATCA
The DNA here is from genome assembly GCF_000504015.1 of Erythranthe guttata. The sequence goes on along the minus strand of NW_012192872.1, from coordinate 2,921,983 downwards.
AATTCCCAAAATCACACACTATGTATATCTAGTGAGAGGCTCTTGATGCCAATTGTTGATTTATATGCCTATAGAAATCAGATGATCTAAGTTGTAACAGTTAAGTTCTGGAAACAGTATTTAGTTACAACTGTAAATCTTGTGTTGTCACAGTTTTAGTCTACTTAAAGTAAATAAACAGAACACAAGAATTAATGTGGTTCAGACACAATTGTGCCCTACATCCACGTGGACCTGCAAACACGATTTCACTAGTTCAGATTTACAGTGTACATTAATAGGACTTATTAAAGACACTAAAGACTCCCTCTTTATGTAATATGCCGTTCTTGTACACAACTCGAACTTCGTGTTTCTTCCAACAGCAGCTCCACACCGCGTGCCTAGAACTCCTTTCTGGCCTGAACTCCCTTCAGTGACGCGGTTGATCTCCCAAGAGATCTATACAGCCAATCTGTATATGTTGACACATCCAACGATGGCACAGTTCTGTTCAGCAGAACGTTTCAGCGATTCTTCAAAGCAACGGAGTGATTTTTCTCCCAACAAAAAGTGTCACGGTCTTTGTGAGGTGAGGAGCCTTATATAGGCGTGAGATGGGCCTCCAAAGACCTGTCTTCCAAAGGAATCGAATAACTAGGAAACAGAATCCTAGTCAATATCTAGTTCTAATCTAGATAACCATAAAAGATTCCTAACAAGAATAAAGTACTAGGAAATAAATCTAAGTCCTAAAGTATTACAAAGGTAGGACTCTAAATTTCCAAAATAAACATGGGAACAAATCTTTAGCCAATCTTTACTTCCCAAGTGAGGCGGATTTCTTCCTTCGTGGAAATCCGGTGCCAACAGTTAGTATTGCACTTTTCATGTTTTAATAAAAAAAAGGATCGGATATTGACCCGAACAAGTTACTGGATCACGGTTGGACCGATTCAACTGGGGTCCAACCGATTTATTTATTTTTTATTTTTTATTTTATAACTATTTATACATAATTTTGTAATAAATAAAAGATATTTTCTTTTAATTTACTGGTTACTCATTTGCAATTTGAAAAAAAATATTTTAATTTTCTTTTTTTCAGATGTTTTTTTTGCCATTTATTTGATTGTATTTTTATTAAAAAAAACACAATTTTGGGCACCAAAACCCAATGTTCACTCGGATTGTAAGAGCAACTCCAATGGTAAAGTATCAAAATCGATCATCAAATATTAATTTGATACTCGTTTTATTATTTTGATACTCATTTAGTCCAACCGCAAGCATTAAATGAATCATCTAATTTTAAATATAAGCATAAATATATTTAATTCTGACACGTGTCAATTTTTAATTGGTTTGTTGGGTAGTTAATGTTTTGATACCTCTTTTTCAAGGATGCATTTTTGCATCTCGGGAAGTTGAATATCAAAATAACTACCAATTTAATTCCCCCATTGGAGATGAAAATTTAAGTTTTGGAGCATCGAAATAGAAGTTATTCCATTTAATTCCTCCACTGGAGTTGCTCTAATATAACGATTCAACCGATCAAACCAGACCGAACAAGACAATGATTCGCAGTTTAATCGGTTCAACCAACCAATCCGGGTTTCAAAACACTGAATTACTCTAATTCTATTAATTTGGAAGTGAAATTTGAAGGAACTATCATTATGGCTAAATATAGTAATTACTGCTGCATTTATTTAATCATTTATTTTTGTGGAAAAGGTCTAATTTTCAGAAGCACTATTTTAATATATTTCTTTTTATTTTTAGAGAAAGGTAGTAGTGAAGTGTGAGGCCCAAAAAGCCAGACACCGGAGACTTTCTCGCACACATACACACACTCGTCAATCTCTCTCTCTTCTTTCTCTCTCTAAGCTGCCGGCGTTATCAACCAGTCCAAAAACTTTCCAGCAAACCCATTACTCTGTGCCTAGATTTAAGCCCTCATCATCTCATAAACCTCAAGATTTCTCTGTTTTTTCTCCATCTTCGCCGGCGACCGGCGACCCTTTCCACCGTCGATCATTTTCCGGCATGATTATCTTAGATAGCAGCTGGTTTCTTTGAGCTTCACCGGTAAGGAACCGGTAGCTGGCTTACTAAAACATCCAAGACTAACTAGTTGACATCAATAAAAAAAAAACAATCTTTACAGCAACCCAGAAAAAAAATAAAAAATTCTGCAGATTTGGATAAAATCCTCCACCATGAACGATTCCACAATCTCCGGCGATTCTCCGACAGGTCCTCCAAAACCAACCGCCAAGAAGAAGCGAAATCTCCCCGGCATGCCAGGTAAAAAAAAACGAAATTAATAAAAAAAAACAAAAAATCCGGGTTTATTGATTGGATTGATTCTGAAACAGATCCTGATGCGGAGGTGGTGGCTCTATCGCCGAAGACGCTAATGGCGACGAACAGATTCGTGTGCGAGATATGCAGTAAAGGGTTTCAGAGGGACCAGAATCTGCAGCTTCACCGGAGGGGCCACAATCTGCCATGGAAGCTGAGGCAGAGGTCGAGTAAAGAAGTGAAGAAGAGGGTGTACGTCTGCCCCGAAGAGGGGTGTGTGCACCACGAGCCGTCGCGCGCGTTGGGAGATTTGACCGGGATCAAGAAACACTTCTGCAGGAAGCACGGCGAGAAGAAGTGGAAGTGCGACAAGTGCTCCAAGAAGTACGCCGTCCGCTCAGATTGGAAGGCCCACTCCAAGATTTGTGGCACCAAAGAGTACAAATGCGATTGCGGTACTCTGTTTTCCAGGTCCCAATTTTTTTTTATTTTTTTTTTTAATTTTTTTTAATCATGTTCTTTGATTTGTGGGGTTTTTGTTTGAGTTAACTTGATTTTGGTGATTTTGTGCAGGAGGGATAGTTTTATTACACACAGGGCATTCTGTGATGCATTGGCAGAAGAAAGTGCTAAATCAAAAGCTGAAAACCCTAATTCTAATGAAGGTAAAGATGTTGAAGCAACACCGCCACCAACGCCGCCACCAACAACGGTGGTGCCATCTGTTTTTCCTCTACAGAATCCAGGTAAAAATTGAATCTTTTGGCAATTTGAGATTTGGGTTTTGTCTCATGTTACTTTGTCTGTATCTAATCTTGGAGTTTAGTTGTTTTTTTTATTTTTTGTCTCTTATTACAGTATAAAACCTTAAACTTGCTGATCTGGGATTTTTAATGTTCAAGAGCTATACATATTTAAACGAACACATGCTTCAATAGAAACAAAAATTTTAAAAATGCAATCTTTATTTAATTTATTGTAAAGCAAAAGAAGCATTGAGATCCAAAAGCTGAAAGAAGAAAAGGGAACACTATAATTTATCATTCTTTTCGACTTTCTTCGAAAAAGTTTCTTTTTTGATCACTTCTTGATGTTGTACATTTCGCAGAGATTCTCGAGAGTACGACTCGGTTATTAGAAGATGCCACCCCGCCTTCTCTCACAAACTCAACGCAACCAAGTTGCAGTTCCAGCACTAACGGAAGCTCGAGTAGCAACGTATTCGCCAGTCTGTTCGCTTCGTCCACGTCTTCCGGAACCATCCATTCCCGAACAAACGGTTTCGCAAACTTATTCCATTCCGGAAACGACCGTAGTGCCCCTCCATCTTCCGAGCCGATATCTCTCTGCTTGTCGTCAACTTTCGGAACAGCCGGCCAAGAACGCAGACAATACGCCCCCGCACCGCCGCAGCCGGCGGCGGCGGTCATGTCGGCCACCGCGCTGCTGCAGAAGGCGGCACAAATGGGGCCCGCTGCATCGAATGCGTCGCTCCTCAGGGGTCTAGGGTTGGTTTCATCGTCTTCTTTGAATTTGAACTCGAACGGGCCTCGAGAATGGAGCGGCGGCGGGCCCCACCTCGAGCCCGATAGTCTCGGCTTGGGATTGGCTTGTGACGGCGGGTCGGCCGGTTTGAAGGAGTTGATGTTGAGAACTCCTTCGGTTTTTGGTCCGAAGCACACTACTCTTGATTTGCTAGGGTTGGGTATGGCGGCGGCGGCAGCCGGTGGTGGTTCTGGCGGTGGGCTGTCGGCTCTGATGACGATGCCGCCGTTCGGTGGTGGTGGTGGAGAATATGGTGGCGAAGACATGCAATGAAGCTGATTGCTTTTAGAAAGAAAAGGAAAAACAAAATTGTCTAAAAAATGTTAGTAAATTATTACATAATTGGTAAGAAAAGAAAAGGCATTAATCAAAGGAGGCAGAGGAGCAGTTGAGAGACTATTCAATGTGTTGTGATGGAAATGCCGACCAGGACTTGTTTTTTATTATTATTATTTTATTTTTATATTTTGGGTCAAATATGTTTAGTAATTTAAAACATTTGTTATGTGCCTTTCTATAATTAATGTATGAAATGCCTAGCCTGCAAAGTCAATATAATATGGGATATAGTCAATTCTTTTTAGGTAATCATAATTTTGGTTGTTTATTTTAAGTGTGGATCCAGATCTAGTGTAAATAAATTATCTAGTTGATTTTCTTTTTGTTTAAATTATGATCACTGTTGAGGTAAGATTAAATTACGAACAAACCTCTTCTGTTTGGATAATTATAACCACTTCTTAAAAGATTCATCTTATTTTAAAATGTGGAGCTGGGATGGAGTAAAACGGGTACAAACTGATGAAAATTCATAGTTCATGGTTGTGTTTGTAATTAACAAAATATAAGGTGTTTTTTTTTTCTTTAGTAAGTTAACCTTACTTAAGGGTGGCCGTAACTTTTTATTTTTTTATCCAATTGTAAGAAGTGTAAATATAATGAATTTAACATAATTATTTTACTAGCTCACATATGTCTTATTTTAACCTCTCATTCTGCCATGAAAAGATAGTTATGGGTGTTTTGTAAAATTTATACCTGGTGAAATTCATAATGTAGTTTTACCCAATTGATCTATATATAATAATACATACACCTATGTGTATATGTGCTTACTGGAT
>NW_012192872.1:2905623-2916034 GCF_000504015.1 Erythranthe guttata | reverse complement strand
GGGGGGGGGGGGGGGGGCGGTGTTGTGGCTTTGCAAGAGTGAGGAGAAAAAGATAAATAAAAGTATATTTCCGAAGATTATATATTCTCTTTATAATATACACATATGTTGAGCTCTTATTGTGTGTTGGATGTAAGCTTCTACTTCACTTGAACGTGCAGTTTCGGTGAAGATACAGCGGCGCGGAGAGATAGGTTGAACTGTTGTATCCCATAAACGACACGATCAGAACCTTTATGCACCTCACTTGAGAAATGGTCGTAAAATTCGTATTAAGAGAACGACCTAGTCCGTAGCTCACTCTGCTATCTTCTTCTACAACAGTTGATAATCAACAATAATAAGAGAGATCGAATAGAGCATAAACCTCAACACGTTAATTTCGTGATCAATCGTCAAAGTGCAATTGGAGTTCCAATAAGATGTAATCTAAAAAACAAACATGTTATTACTTAAATAATTATTTATTCAACAGCAATTTAATTCAACCTAATTTAATCCAATCTAATATGTAGAAAATATTAAGATATAGTACAATAAGGTGCAGTTAGACGAAATACATCATTTGGACCAATCGACTCGATAGGGGTTTTGCTTGACGCTTTAACATTTCCAAAAGAATCTTACGCATTTTTATATTTAATATTTAATAGTTCAATTTTTTGATTTTTTTTTTTTTTTTTTTTACTAAGATTGATATTTTCCATTAAAATTAAAAGTATAATTCCTTACCTTTTCTTTAAACTTTAAATGAATGCATATATGTTTGATGGAATAATAAATAAGGTGTGGGGTGGTTGACCAAAACATCATTTGACTAGCCCCACAAACCTTAATTCACTATACTTTAGAAACAAGCCATTTTAAAATTTTAATTGACGATTCAACCCTACAAAATAAGTGAAATTATTCAACAAGCAAAGTAAAACATACATTAAAGAATGAGATGCAAATTAACATCAACATATACACTTTAATATGTTTTTTTTTTTTTTTTTTTATCAGTGTAGGTTTAATATGTTATCTTATCCAACTTAACGCGTCGCATAATTGGGATGATAATCCCCGATATATACAAGGACTTGTTGAGTTGAAAATCAAATAAAACTACGATATTTGATTCAACGTCGATCACTATTCGATTTGTTAACATAAAGAATCCAGCTTGGACACACTTTCATTTGATAAGATGATAAAATGTGTATAGATGATGGGGGTACTCGAGTCTCGAGCTGTAGGCTTCGTTAAAGATCGTTCAAGTTCGAATCGATTGCTTATCAAGTCAATCAAACATAATTTTTAAAGTTCATAAAAATTCAAATAAATCTAAAAGCTCGACTCAATTCGATTACATCTTTATATACGTCCCCAACTTAAAAAATGGACCAAAAAATATTTGGTTGGCCCAATTAAAAGAAAAGGAAAACTATAAATTAAAAAGACAGGCCTCATAAAACATCATTTGAAGCCCAGAAAGAAATACTCTCTCTCTCACTTTCTCTCTCTAGTTTTGTCTGTGTTCAATTGGTGGGCGGCATATCCAAAAGAACGTGATTATGTATAAGCATTTTCCCACCTCCTCACAAATTACTCAAATATTAATTATCCATTCTGCATTTCCTTTATATATATATATATATAAAAGAAAACATTATATTTGATTTAATTTAATTTAATTTCCTTTCACGTATTTTTGTAATAATAACGAGGAGGGCAACAAAGGCGCATCTTTCCTCTAACAATCAGCCGTTCCAGGTTACCATCTTCTTCTCTTGAACTTCCATTTCCAGATTTATCAAAGCATATTCGTTTATTTCGTATTTCCTTTTCCCCAATTCCAATCAATTTTTTTTTTGTTTTTTACTTCTTCTGAATGTAGAAAATGAAATTAAGTTTACTTGTGTGTGTTTTAATGGCTTCGCCCCAATCTTCTGCTGTTGTTTCAGGTTCCATTGCTTAATTGGGAGCTTTTCCGTATGTGGGTTTTTTCCCCAAATGAAAACCCTAAATTGAATTTGTGTAGTTTTCATTGATAAAAATGCCATCTTGGTTACTTCCCAATCTGAATGTTGCTCTCAGCTTCGGCTTCCCTAGGGCTGCAAGAGTAAATCAATCTCAACCCCTCCATTTGATAGAAACCCTTTTCACCCGTAGCGGTAAAAATCGAATGGCGGCTTCTTCTTCCATGGTTGCCTCTGGGGATGTTGTGGTTGATACTCTGCTGTCCAGCTGTGGCAATGTGTCGGGTTTCTTGAAGCCCGGTGGTGTTTTTTACGGAGATAGGAGTTTTAAGGTATGCCGTAAAGCTAGGGTTAGCATAAGAAGTGGAGGGAATGGAAGCCCCAATGGCTTTCGAGAATCCCCTATTTTCGATTTTGTGAGGAGGTGTAGTAGTAACTCTGGTGGTGCTCGTTCGTCGAAAGGGATGAGTGAACCTCGGAGTTTTTCGTCTTCGTGTTACTCTGATGGGAATGCGCCTGAAGTGTCGAGTGATGGATCTTTGAGTGTGGAGACGCTTTCGAGCCTTGCACTTTCGACTGACGAGTACGTCCTTTTATTCATGGTTTCGTGTTTATATCTCAGTACTGACGATTTCGGTTTGGAATCTAGATTTGTTTGATTCGTAGAAGGTTCTATGTTTAGTTTTTTCCGAACACGTGTTAGAAGTTTATCGAATTGCTCGTCTAAGCCCCCGTTTGAATTTAAATATCTTCTTAGCATTACTCCCCTTTCGACTTCTCCGTTCCTTTTTGTTTTTCCCTAGATATTTTAAATTCATCTTCGCACCCCCGTTTTTAAAAATGCATGGAATTTTAACGTCAGTATGACAATCAATACTAAATTAACTAGTCACATTTGAAGCCTCGTACGATATCTACTCTCCCCTATTTTTACAATCCAACCACGACGTTTGAATTCAAAATACGGAGATAAATCTTTCAGTTTTTAGTTAAATTCGAGTATCGTTACCAAGAGTGCAGAATTTCGGCCTAATATAAAACTTCGTCAATTTTACGTTTTCTCTAGTCAAGAATCTTATTTTACATAATTTTCTCCGTGAACAAAACCTTGCTAAATGTACATTGATAAAGCTCCGTAATTTTTTTTAAAGCAGGAGTCGGAATCACAGCGTTCTGAAGCTAGTTTCTGGAGTGTGTTATATGCCCCATCCGGAAAAATTAAAAACGGGAGGAGAAGATGCACATTTTATATGTGAGGAAGAGCAAGTAATTGGTGTGGCTGATGGAGTCGGTGGATGGGCGGATGTGGGAGTCAATGCAGGAATATACGCGCGTGAGCTCATGTCTAATTCGGTCAAAGCTATTAGAGAAAATACGGACAGTGACGTTGACCCTTTGCTCGTTTTAGAAAAAGCCCATGCAAGAACTAATGCCATGGGTTCTTCGACTGCATGCATCATTTGCCTCAGAAACCAGGTTCGGTTTGTCTTCATTGTTACTATGATTATTTATTTAATAGCGATTTAGATTGATAGATTTGAATTTATCTTGTGTTACCAAACTTTGGATAGTTTGGATTTTCGTGTGTGCAAGATTTTAGAGTTTATTGCATTATTATTCCTGTATTATATCTATTTGCTAAAAAAGTCCCCGTCTTATTAATATTAGCAAAACCCCCCTACAATGCATTTTTTTAGCACACAGCCCCCTAAACGTTGAAATTTTAGGGTTGTTTGTTAAAAAGGTTGCATTATAGTGGGAGTTTTGCTAATATTAATAACACGAGGATCTTTTTTAACAATTATAGTAAACATAGGGGTGCTGAATGCAATAAACCGTAAGATTTTATACAATCCGTCTTCAAGACATCAAAATGAGTTGCATTTTGTTTATCCGAATTTCGTATTTAGCTTCTTTTAACACTAATCATGTAAGAAGATTTATAAATTGCTTCTAACGTAATTTTTCCTTTAATCGGACAGGATCTTCACGCAATTAATCTTGGAGACAGCGGTTTTACAATCGTAAGAGACGGTCAAATAATATTCGAATCCCCCGTTCAACAACACGGATTCAATTTCACTTTCCAACTCGAACGAGGCAACACAGGCGATATGCCAAGCTCAGGACAGGTCAGTTGGAAAGCATTTAATTACCACAGTACCCTTCCGTCCTAGTTTCGAATTGTCTGATAGTGATGTACGGTTATAAATGTGTTGTCTAGGTTTTCAAGATTCCGGTAGTGGCTGGAGATGTAATTGTTGCGGGGAGTGATGGGTTGTTCGATAACTTATATAATAAAGAAATAGCGGCTATTGTGGGCGATTCGGTCAGAGATTGTGTGGGCCCGGACGAGACAGCTAAGAAGATAGCTGATGTGGCACGTGCGCGAGCTTTGGACAGGAAACATAGGACTCCTTTTTCTACTGCTGCTCAAGAAGCTGGATATGCTTACTATGGCGGTAAACTTGACGATTTAACTGTTCTTGTCTCTTTCGTTTCTGCTTAAAAATGCCTGGAATTTTCCCCCCACTTGAGTTAGTTTCTGCTTTCGAAGTGTTTAACCTGCACGAATGATTAATACTACCGACACTACTTTTGCGATTACTTTTTTTTCTTCTTTTTTCTTACGAAATAAAAAAGACTTAAGTAGAACTCGAAGCATATAACATGAATCAAGAAACTCGAAAACCAACAAAAACACTGTACGAACAACCATTTAACATTTTATTCAAACTTAAAAGAAGGTATCAACAAGAACACTACAAAACTCAGATTAACAGAAAATCCCGAAAGCTGGAGATGATGGGATGACATAACACTTTTTTTTAAAACTAAAATTACAGAATACTAATTGCGAATATACTCGAATTAGAAAGACACAGCTCTCCATTCATCACCTCCTTCTTCCTCTCTTTCCCTCTCTCTTTGTTCTTGTTCCTCCCTTTGTGCCTCTTCCTCCCTTCTTCTCTCTTCCTCTGCCGCGCGTTCACCTTCGCTCTGCCCTCCTCCTTGTTCTTCCTCTTCTCTCCGTTTAGCTTCTTCTTCTTGATGCCTTCGTCTCTCTTCTTCATCCTCTCTCCTCTCTTCCTCTTCTCTCTCTCTAGCCTCCTCTTCCCCTTGTTCTTGCTCTCTCTCTCTAGCTTCCTCTACCTCCCACTCCTGCCTTTGTTTTTCTACCCTTCTCTTCGCTCCTTTTTCCTCTCTTCGCCTTACTCACTCTTCTTCCTCTTCTACCCGTCTTACTCTCACTTCTTCCTCACTCCTAGCCGCTTTCTCTTCCTCCTTCCGTATTGCTTCCTCTTCTTCTCACTTCCTTTCTTCTTCCTCTTTTTACTTCGCCGCTGCTTCTGCTTCTTCCTCCTCCCTCCTAACTCTCTCTACTTCCTCTCTCCTAGCCTCTTCCTCCTCTTCCATCTACTTACTTTGCCGCCGACGCCTCTTCCTCCTCCTCTCTTCTCTGCCACTCTTCATCCTCTTCTCGACTACTTCCTTTACTTCTACCTCTTCCTTCTTTTTCTTCGCCTCCTCCTCTTCCTCCTCCCTCTTTTGCCTCTCTTCCTCCTCCTTCTTCGCCGCCTCTTCCTCCTCCCTCTTCCTCTCCTTCTCCCTCTCCTTCGCCTCCTCTTCTTTTCTCTGCCTCTCCTTCTCTCTCTCTTCCTCCACAATCCTCAACTCCTCCTCCGCACATGACACGCAACCCAATATCACCGAATCCTTCTGCGGGCCCACAAGCTGGTCCAAGGTCGTGTTCGAAATATCAAACGCCAGAGCCAAAACATCTCTATCCAACGTTCGGAAAACCGAAGCCTGTCCAGCCAAGTACTGCGGATGGTTCCTCTTCGCCGAACTGCTAAATCCCATAAAAACCAAAGTCCCGTTATTGAAAGCCATTTGAGCCATCGGATGAAACCTCGGCACCACAAATACATCCCCTTCCTCCACCTCGAATCTCCTGTTCTTGCACTCCGTTTCGTTCGAAACACTCGCGCATACAACCCTAACCATTCCCCTCCCTTGTAGCACCACCGCCACCTCAGTAGCCGTAGGGTTCCAGTGCGGGCCCATCATCGACCCCTTCACATTAAATATTAATTAATTAATTAATTAATTTCCATATGCAGCAAATTCTTTTTAGTTATACTTGCAGTAAACTTACCGTTGTCAAGTTGACCATGAATAAACCGATGTGGGATCCTTTCAAAGCGGACAGTTTCTTTCTTGTTACCGTTGTGCTCCACCCGTTGCAGTTTTCAAAATCTTTGCTCTCTTTGAAGAGATTGAATAATTTCACACTCGACTTTTTCTTCTTCTTGTTCGTTTCAAATATGTTGTAGTTATAAACATTGCCTCGAAGAAGGGCTCGTACGAATTGGGTTTCCACCTCCCATGAAGAAGTTGATTTCTTGGTTTTCGTCACCCCGTGAATGATAGCTGGCGGCTTTGTGCCGTTCAATATTTCGTCTATCACTTCCGCAGGCACCTTATTAGAGAACCACAAGATTATATCAATTCATCACCAAATCATGTTCAATAGTACACAACATAACCTAGAACATCGAAAATCGAAAATCGAAAATTGAAATTGACAAATGTAAGTTACATTGAAAGCTGCTTGCAGAACTTTGCTGTCGAAACCGAGAACCATGTCGCGGATGCTAGAATAAGGTCCGGTTATCGGTTCCTGCATTAAAATTTGCCAAATTAATTAACATACTAATACGCAATGTGCGTGTGATTAATGTAGAAATGTATTTTTTAGTACGTGGAGGGCATTAATTGGATCGGTAAAGATGGCGTGAATTCGAAGTTTTTGTCGCTCGGTTTTGGTAGTTTCCAAATTGCTCTGCAAGAAGAAAACAGATCCTTCTTCGAGTCTGTAGACATCTCCTCGTATCAAATCGGTGGTCCTAAGCTCATCTTCCTCTGTCCAGCTCAACTTTCCACTCCCTATACATATATATATTTATATATATAACAGACAAACACACACACAAATTATAAAATTATGAAAATTACTCACACTGACGCACACAAACACACACCACCATAACTAGTTAAACCAATTGCTAAAGTAATTAAAGCAATTGCTCAAGCCCAAGTCATGCAATTATGGGGAACCATATTTTTGAAATATTTAGCAGTATTCATGATTTGGAAAAATTACGAAAACCCCCCTTGAGATAAGGTCTAATTACAAAGAACCTCCTTATATTTGCGTAGGGCAAATTATAAAGAACCTCCTATTTATATAATTATAACCAACCATCAACTATTTATTATCTTACGAATATACCCACCGGGAAAACCGGGAAAAGCTATAATATATTTGAAAAGCTATAATTATTTTTTTTTAAAATTAAAATGAATTTCTTCAAAATATAAATTATAAAAAAATAGAAAATATATATATGTATATATAAATGATGATTACCTGTATGGACATAGAAAACCATATCAGCGTGAAGAACGACAGGAAGAAAGAGAGAATTGGGGTCCAAGGTGAAGAAGTGAAGCAGATAAGAGCCGTTGATATTGTCGGTGGCACGTGCGGCCGAGATCTCTCCGTACTCGGTCGAAACAACCGTCGTCCTCTTCTCCTTCTTCACTAAAAAGCCCGAAGCCCGAACTCCTTCCTCCGCATTATTCGCAGCAGCACCGGCGGCGCCGATTGTTATCATCAGAAATAATATCGCAGACAGCAGGCTAAGCGCCGAAAGGGGGCCGCCGGAGAAGAAGCTTCTCTTCGACATTTTTGTAGTAATGAAAATGTATTATTGAGTGAGAGGTGAAAAAGCACACAGTGGGGGGGTGAAGTGAGATGGCCGGCTGAGGTTTTTGTTTGAATGTTGAAGAGGAAGACGAGGGGGGGTACGTGGCTTTTGCATGGACACGTGCAAGTGAGACAGTGACACGTGGCTTGGGATTGGGTGAGCTTTTCATGCATGTGAGGACAAAGTCAAAATCGTGGAGAATTTCAATTCCTAATTCGTGGTTCGCTATGAAATTTTGAATGTCTATTCTATGCTACATCGGGCAAAATATATCGAATAGATCTTTTTCATTTATATAACGCACAAATACTCATAAATCCATATTGGAGTGTGTAGATAATCGACAAAAATTACCCGATATAGTTTTCATCAGGTATAGGTATAGCCAGTGGCGAATCCAGGATTTTTGCCAAGGGTGTTCGGAATTAAATATAGTAAAAAATATAATGGTTGGGTAAAAGTTTACGGGGGTTCGGGGGCAGCGCCCCCAATTTTTTTTTAATACTATACACATTAAATAATAAAAATATGTAATATTTTCAAATTTAAAGGGATTATTTTACAAATTTTGGGCTAATTTATGAAATATTTAGACATAAAATTGGTGAAAATATTAAATGAGTGGTAAACATATTAAAGTTGCAAGTGACAAAATGTGTATTTCATTAGCATATTCTGAGTTTTCAAAATATAAAAAAATACTCACAGACGTAAATTTAGAAAACAATTGAAATAATTTATATATATATATATATATAACCTTCAAAATTTTGGAATAATTTAGATAATATAAAATATTAAAGGAATTGTAAATAAATTAGAGTTGCAAATAGCAAAATATACGTTTTATTAGGAGATTTTGATTTTTTGAAATATGAAAAAAATACCCTCATGCATATTCAAAAAAATTGAAAATAATTGAAATATTGTATGCAATGGAAATTAAATCTTGCACGGGTAAAAAATTTCTACCAACAAACTACAAACCAATTTTGAAAGTTAAATTTTAAATAATATACAGAAAAATTAGAATTTAAAAAAGAATATATTCAGAAATAAAAAAACAACTAAATAGAGTAATATACAGAAAAATTAGAAATAAAGAAAAATTAGAAATAAAAAAAACAACTAAATAGGAGGATTAATTGAAATATTGTATGCAATGGAAATTAAATCTTGCACGGGTAAAAAATTTCTACCAACAAACTACAAACCAATTTTGAAAGTTAAATTTTAAATAATATACAGAAAAATTAGAATTTAAAAAGGAATATATTCAGAAATAAAAAAACAACTAAATAGAGTAATATACAGAAAAATTAGAAATAAAGAAAAATTAGAAATAAAAAAAACAACTAAATAGGAGGATACTGTCACAATAAGGTCTCGAACTTAGGACCTCCTTGGAAGTGAAGGAATAACTCTACCAATTCAGCTACAGCTTTACATGTTCAAATTACAGATTTAAAGTTATATAAAGGTACAAACATAGGAAATATTTTTTTTTTTAAATCAAGGGTGTGCAGCTGCACACCCTTGGACCACACTAGATACGCCACTGGGTATAGCATATAAATAACTATATTATGAATGGCCATTTTGTGGTTGTGAATTCTGATAACATTATTTTTAGGAACATACATATGTTGGCACTAATTTGAATTATGAAATAATCCACTAATTTTCCCTCATTTTCCAATTAGTGAAAATTTATGTAGCAAAGACATGAGAATGCGGATACGGAGACACAGTAAAACGGATACGGCATAATTCGATTTTTCAAAAAGTTGGATACGTGAACGTGTGGAAAAAATGTAGATATTAACAATATTGGGGTTCATTCATAATTTCTAAAAGATATTAAAACGTTTAACTTATATACTTATCGTAAGTTACATATTTGTGTCTACAAATTATATATAATTTACAAGTTTCAATCCGAATTATCATTCTACAAATAACATACCGGGGCATATAAATTTATTTTAGTATGGAATTAACATCTACAAAAAATATGAAGACATCACTAGATGTGAAGAAAAAAAACATAAGATTTAAGATTTTTTAAGTGTAGGCAATTCTGAGTTTTTAATTAAGCGGGTTGTGAATTTTTTTGGATGGAAATGTGTTTCTATTTTTTCATTATTATCATAAACATCTTCGAAACTTTTAAACATTTATAGAAGCACTCCCAAAATATTTCCAACAGGTGTCATGGTGTTTTAGTTGTCGAAACGTTTCCCAAACACAAAAATACTTATGTATAGAAGTTTCCATGCATCATATGTGAAGACTACGACCCTCGTTTGAAAAGTATGCAATAAAGATACAAGATACACTACTAGTGTGACAGAGTGGATTTCCTATTCGACTTTTGCCTTTGCTTTTGAGAGTTAGCAGAAAAGGATGTGACAAATCTATGTATGATTGAAGATTGATCTTTGATCAGAATCTAAACCCACACTTATCTTCTCTTTTGTATGCTACAAGCTCCCTCTCTTATTTCTTTTATTTTCTTATTATCCATTTATTTTGTAACATAACTCCTAACTACTTAAGGAGAGATGTGCTCGTTCCATGTAGAATATCGAATGATTCCATCTAAGTTGCAATACGATACAAACATACCCAATACATATTATGACTTTCTACGATCAAGAATCGTGAAATCAAGAC
>NW_012192872.1:2880672-2905523 GCF_000504015.1 Erythranthe guttata | reverse complement strand
AAAATTATGTTGATATTTCAAATTTATAATAAAAAGTAAAATAATCGTATTTTTTGTTTTTTCTAATTTTTCCAATTATAAAGAGAATATATTAAAAAATAAAATAAAATAAAACCAAATAAAGAAACAAAATAAAATAAAAAGAAATGAAAACAAAAATATTAAAAGTCTTTATTTACAAATTAAGTGTTTGATTTTATTGAAATTATGTGATATTAAATTATGTAACTAAATAATTGAAATAAAATAAAATAATGATATAATATAAAAAATAAATACAAAAGAAAAGGAAAATAAAAAAACTATAAAATTAACAAGAAAAAAGAGAAAATAAAAAGGAAAAGAAAACAAGAAACTAACGTATATAACGAGTAAAAAAGAAAAAAAAAATAAAGAAAAATAAATAAATAAAAGGGCGTGTATCACACGCCCCCTTCCAACACGTGAGTTGGAAGGGGGCAACTGAAGGGATTCATCCCTCCCCTCTCTCCCCACCTCTACCCACTCCAGACCCACACCCCCTTGGCCCACTTTTATTGGTGTTGGTTTTACCATCCCACCCCAACCCATACCCATCTCCATTGGAGATGGTCTAAGTTCGACTACGGATTCCTTGATTATCAAAAAAGAAAGCCAAATGTTTTTGATGATGATCTTTAAAGAGATTCTGATATATTAAGATGAAAAATGTGAAGCAATTATCAAAAGCCACAAGAAGCAAAAGTTAATAAAGCTAACCACTAATTGAAAGTAGTACCAATCTTTTGATTTCTACATTTACAACTATGAGAGACAAATTGACCCCTTGTTCTAATACGTCCTTGAATCATAATCTAACTAGGGATGATTTTGGGAGGTATCCGACCCTTATCCATATATATTTATGGTAAATTACATTCACCGTCGTAAAATCAAATTACGAATAAAATCACCATATTTAAGTAATTACAACTACCTCGGTAACTAATCTCCCCAATTAAGAAAAAAAAGAAGAAAAAAAAAGATGAATGATTTGTCCCACATCGAAAATATTAAACCTTTAATGCGGATATCTAATCAATTAGAACTAAACCATTGATTGCTGAGTCTGGTTGCGCGTGCTCGTAAATCCAAGCGGAGGCACCAAGTTTGATTTATTCATTGGTCTACGTGGGTTAGGTACCGGCGAATTGGTGTGTTATGTGATTTAATCCTCCTTGTGTCTTTTGACTTGTAAATATCAGATTGTGGTGCAACCTCGAGAGTGATCGTCGTAATTTACCCTATATATCTAAGATCGGCCAATTTTGGGAAAGATATAAACCTAACCTACTCAATATTTTCTTGGAACTCCATTTATGATTTAACTACATCTTTGCTTTCTCTAACTTTCACTTTCCCTCTCATTCAACAAAATGAAGGTTCCCTTTTCTGTAAACACTCAAAACAACCCAAAACCACCGCCCGCCACCGCCGCCGCCGCCTACGAGCCCAAATCAGTTCTTGAGCTATGTGGCAGTCCAATTTCTAATCAAAAGCCTTTGATATTGGTGGACCCACAATTGGTGGATTGGGATTCTTTCAGCGAGTTGGGTTTGCATGATCATCATGATCCTAACTCAGTTTCCAAACCCACTATTCATCAACTCAATTCGCATCCGCTGACTCAGATTATTCCAACCGATCAGTACTCAAATCAGCTTCTACAAACTGATTTCGGCTCTCTGTCGGATATACCATTGATCCATGATAACTCCTATAGTATCAATTCATTCGACAGCTTCACCAGTTTTGACGGCTACGTAAACGAGTTGATCCAACTCGCTGAGTCCATCGACACCAACTCACTTCAACTCGGGAACGTGCTACTTTCGCGGCTCAATCAGACACTCAGTTCTCCAGCCGGAAAACCTCTCCAGAGAATTGCCTTCTATTTCAAGGAAGCCCTTCAGTGCCTACTCACCGAGTCAACTCGGCCGAGTCGTCACCCAACCACTTCTTCCGAGATTATTCAAACCATCAAAGCCCAGAAAATCTTCTCCACCATCTCTCCGATTCCAATGTTCGCCAGCTTCACGGCTAACCAAGCTGTGCTTGATGTCATGGACAACTCGACAAGTGTCCACGTCATCGATTTCGACATCGGGCTCGGCGGCCATTGGGCTTCGTTCATGAAAGACCTAGCCAGTAGAGCCACGCCGCCGCCAGCGCTCCGAATATCGGCTGTTGTTTGTGAACAGTACGGGGTGGAGTCGAGGCTGATTAGGGAGAGTTTAGTTCAGTTTTCACGTGAGCTTAATATCGATCGGTTTGTAATCGACTTTATCTCGGTACGAACATTCGAGTATCTATCTTTCAGATCGATTAAATTCACCGACGGTGAAAAGGTGGCCGTTCTTTTATCTCCGGAGATATTCCATCGTGTGGGGACGGAGTTCCTGAATGACCTCCCACAAGTGTCCCCATACGTGGTGGTGCACGTAGGTATCCAAGGGGGGCTTGATTCCGGATCGTCGTCGTCGTGTCGGCAGGCTGTGATCGACGGGATTGAGTTGTACTCCGCTCTGCTGGAATCACTGGAAGCAGCTGAATCTGACGGCGGCGGTGACTGGGTTCAGATGATTGAAGCGTTTGTGGTGTTTCCTATGATTGTGGAGGCGGCGGGCCGGCGGGGGATTGGGTCGAGGGAGGCGCTGGCGGCGGCAGGATTAAGAGAGGCGGGGCTGAGCCAACTGGCAGAGCTTCAAGCAGAGTGTCTAGTGAGGAGAGGGAGAGTGGAGGGATTCCACGTCGTCAAACAACAAGCGGAGATGCTGCTTTGCTGGCACGATAGGCCAATTGTTGCCACGTCAGCTTGGAAGTATTAGCAAGAAATTGATTAATCAATGTGAATGTCTCTAGTTGTTCATAAACTCGTAGGCCATCTAGTAATTGTTTCTATTTTTTATATTTGTTTTCAATATTTTAATAAAAAATGTAATAAAACTAATTTGAAGATTTATATTTTCTTATTTTAATTATGTCTATCAATAAAAAAAAAAAAACATATGTAATAAATAATTAAGTTCGAATTAGAAAAGAAAAATATCAATGAACTCAAATTCAAGCTCAAGTTGACCAAACGAACCAAGTTCAATTCAAGCTCGAACTCGTTGCACCTCTATATTGATGCAACTCACAAAATCCTCAAATCAATCTCCAAGCAAATCATCGTACATTCACAAAAAGTATACACATGCATACACGTAATACGAAGCCACTTAAGAAGACGGACGAAAACCATGTCAGATACTCTTCCGAATCAACTTTCACACCAAAAAGCAAACAGAATTTGTTGATGCTTAAAGCTCTACCTAACTAACTAAATAACATACATGTATTAATGCTACAACAGTAGTGTAGAAGTGATGGATGGGGGTTACATATAGTATAGAATTAGTAGGCACAACAAGCTTTTCTTAACTTTGGATTGAACCTAGAAATAAATTTCTCGGACACTCGTCAAATTAGAGAAAGCGTAATCTACTGTGTAATAACGCACGCCTGTTCTAACAGTTACCTTCACATCCCTACTGAGATTTATGCATCTCGGAGCTTTTATTCTCTACGTCGTCTTGCCCACTAAACCTCGATAGCTCCTCCTGTTAAAAACCAGCAGTCTTTGTTTGAGAGAGAGAGAGAGAGAGAGAGAGAGAGAGAGAGAGAGAGAGAGAGAGAGAGAGGAAACCTTTATAGAGTTATTTTCAGATGTGACTTTCTCGCATTCCTCAGAAAGCTTCCGTAATTCGTCTCTGAGAGTGCGATTCTCGTTATTCAATACCTCCACCCTCTGCTGCAGTTCTTCACACTCAGCCTGCAAAGAAGAAAAAAAGATTGGTGAAATAAATATCGTTACACAGGAAAAATTACTAGCCAAATTTATTTAATTTCTTAGAATTTTATTGAACAGTACCTGCTTGCGTAATCTTGATCTACGAGCAGACTCCCGGTTAGATTGCTTTCTCTTTTGTTTTTTCAATTCACGTTCATCCTGTCAGATCAAAGTTCAAATTACACTCAAGTGTCGAGATGAGTTGAATAACCCTCGTATAAGAAATAAAGACATAACAAAGATTTACTATATTCTTTCATTAAATTAAACCCACATAAATTTTGTCAATAGTAACATAATTGAGAGCTTACTTGAACCCAGTGCTCGTTCATGGCGCCAGCTGGAGCTACGGTAGGCTGGTTCGGGTGCACTGCACCAGCAGGTGATGCATTCCACAAATCCATCCCGATGTTCAGATTAGTTGCGGGCACAGAAGCTACAGTATTGCCAGGTTGGAAATTAGCTGGAATACCATTGTTTTGAGCATTTGCCCCTGACATTTTTCAATGTCAGAAAATCCCATAATCGGGACGTAGTTAATGAAACATAAAAAAACGGCCTTTTATAATCTTTTACTAGTTTACCATCGGCAAGCATCTGGTCAAAGCTTCCTTTCTTGTTACCCGAAAAATCCTGAAATCGAAAACTACATTCGCTTCAGTATCAAATACACAAAAGCAAGCTTTTTTAAAATAATTAATCACTCGAATATTATATGTATATATTCTATATATACTAAAAAGCCATACAAGATGATATGAAGACCTGATTTTCATCATCACTCGCATCTGACGAACCTTCGCTCCCGCTTTCAGCACTGAATAAAATCAAATTTCAATACATAATAATAATAAAAGGAAAAAGGAATTTCTAAAAAAAATATATTATCAAGTCCGGGGCTAGATATCGTCTCGAACAAACCTTTGTGTACCAACATCGTTTCCAGAGCCTGAAGTTGCTTTCCCACCATCTCCAGTTTTACCACTAACCAAGCCATGATTTGCCGAATTACCCTTGCTTTTTTTGGTCGAGGCACGATCCTTACCCCCCTCTGTAGCTCTCCCATCTAATTCGGATGCATGTACATTGACGGAAGCCTGCAAAAGAGAACCCAACTAACAGCTGAGAATCAAGATTATACACAATTACTACAAAAATTACAGTACTAATCAACTTCCATTCAATTAGTTAATTTCGATCCGTCGAAAGCTAAAAAAAAATAAAAATCGAGATCTTGATTACCCTAACCATGTTAGGATGAGCATAGACACCCCCAGGTGGATACATAGCTGGATATGGAATCGGTGTTCCGTAAGGCGGCATTAGAGGATGCTGAAAATTTAAATAAAAAAGCTCAGTACATAATGTGAATAAAAGGAAATCAAATGCTCCCACAAATAAGCAGAAGATAAATAATAAGTGTTCGAAATTATTAAATATTATTCTACAGTAATGACCTGGCCACCCCACATGAAAGGATGAGGAGTAGGAGAGCCCACAGTCGAAGCGAAGAAAGGCGGTGTTGCTCCACCACCATAGAAAGCCTGTCAAAGAAAATACGATTATAATTTAAAACAACGGAACAAATGAAAGCTGTTTATAAACATGATTAAAAAAAAAAAAAAAACCTGCATAGAGCTCGCCCAATCAGGATATGCAGGCGTAGGCGCAGTAGGGGTACCTTGAACTTCCTGCAAATTCAATAAAACAATGAAACGTATAAGCTTTAATAAATCCGAAAAAAAGGGGCATACGTATAGATAGTAAAAAGTGTGTCGAAGCATTATTTATTTAGTAGATTACATTTACGATAAATAATAAGAAAAAAACGGTACCTGTACTGTGGATGCAGGTTTGGAAGATTTTGCAGGTGTGCCCTCTTCCCCAGCCCCCATTAAAACAAAAGATCGAGACAAGATCTTTGTATTCTTGAAAAATCTAATGAAGTACAAGATTGTAATGGATATCTATATTAAGCGCCTTAAAAAAAGATGAAAAATATACGAGGAAGCTATGATCGGGTTCTAATTAAAAAAGGATTTAATCACAGAGTCCGCGGTCAATATCTTAAGCCCTATGAACGACTGTCCAAAAGGTAGATAAAATAGGAAGTCGGTTATATACGTTATACAGATAACCCAATTCCCCCACTCAGTTGCTTCTAGGTAACTAAATCGGTGAGATGTTTATATATAAGATTAGTCACATTTCAAAGAATAAAAGGGAACGAAAGTTAAGCTGTATTCGTCAACTATATATCAAAAGGCCAACATAGAAAACGATATCAGTGTAACTTTCCCTTTTCGTATTTCCATATTGATTATCTCTTTGAGATGATCGCAATTTTCTTTTGACCTAGTCACTAGATAATCAGTGTGCTGTAAAACGCGAAAGTGGTACAGCGCTCGACCAAGATGCAGTAAAGTTTAAAACTTTATATGCACTAAGAGGTTTCGGTTCTACCCGAAAAAAACCCATCACTAAACTCACTTCTCATTATTACAAGAAACAAGAAAAAACAAATCTTGATATTTTATCAGAGCATTTTTCCAACATAACAGCAAATCTGATGGGTAAAAGATTCTGCAGTTACATTCTGTAATAAAACACCACAAGAATACAAATCAGATGCTTTTAGTGTTTTTTTCTTGATAACTGAACTAATACATATATATTATTTAATAATAAACATATGTATATATATCCATCCATATTTAACAAGGTCCATGTTAATCAATCCACCACAAGCTTATAAATAAACATCCAATAGAGTGCAAAATTGGATTACCAAATTTAAATCAATCAATCCAAAAAATGATAAATCCCTCATTGAATCTTGAAAAATTGGGTCAGAAAAAAACTAGAGAGAGAAAGAAGAGAGAGAAAGAGGGACTGACCTGGTCTGAAAAAAGAGCAACTGAGGTGGAACGAATGGAGTCCAAGTCAGACAGACGAGGTTTTGGTATGGCTGTCAAATAGTATTATACTTTATCTATAACGCCACACACACACACACGCACACTCTTTGCCTGAGATCTAACGGTTACCCGATTAACGGGCAAAACTATGGCTCCGACAGCAGTACCTGCTGCGCTTTAATTTACCTAATTCTTTGCCTGAGAATAAATAAATAAATAAATACGAAAACCCTAATTTTTTCCCCCTTGCTCAAATAAAAATTCAAGGAAAAAAGCAGAAAAATAAAACACGCGTGAATTGCTGTGTGGGTGATCGGATTATCTATCTGATTAAAATCAAATCAACGAACATGGTGCTTGCTGGTGGCGAATCGGGGACGGGGGGAAATTGGGGGTAGGGTTTTTGGGGAGGGTGACACGTGAGGGGGAAGAGGAATACACGTGGCGGAAGGTGAGTGGATGGGCGTGACAAGGCTAACAAGTGTTTTTGGTGAGTCACGACTTTTCTGCGGATAACTTCTTTTTTTAACTTGCATTTGCCGCCGCCCACCCACCAACCAAAAGAAAGCACGAGAATATTAAACCATTAATTAGACTGGTAATTTTGTAATTAGTACTTTAAAAACTGTCATTAGATGCCAAAATTTAATCAAATTGGTCTCTTTTTTTTCCTTTTCCACGTCAAAATTTCGCTTGAGTCCATTTATTAATAGGAAAAATTGTAATTTTGGTCCTATATGTTGATCTCTTTATGGTTTAGTCCTATATATTATCGTATCTTAATTTTACATGTAATAATTATGCAAAATTAGTATTTTTTAGTTATATTTCACTTGAACTTTGAAATTTTACCATTTTTTAATGATGATGTACCTAACAAACTCGCATAAATTTATTTATATGGACACTAAAAAAATATAAATGGTCAAACTCGTATAAAGTTATTTATATGAACACTTTAAAATTATAAATGGTCCTTTAATTTGGTTTATAGATGTGTCGTTTCACATAATTAAAGTTCTACCAATGGTAAATTAGATGTTGAAATATCAATCTCCAAGCGTCCATATAAGTAAAATGCGTCAAGTTTATTTGTCACGTCATAAAATTAAAAATCATATAAATTATGACTAAAATACTATATTTGCAAAGTTATTGCATGTAAAATAAAACTGAAACATGACAAGAGAACTAAATTCCTAAATAAGTCAACATAGAGGAACAAAACTACTACTGATCAGTCTGGATTCGTGGTGGGTTACTTTAGAGAGTTAGGTAGGCCGGAACTTGGACCGGGCCCATGGATAAACCTACAAAAAAGGAAACTACCGGACTTAGGCCGGAGTTAGCACTCCGACGGCCAAGTCAATAACTTCTTGAGGAAGATATTATGTTTCTTTTTTTTTTTATATGTAATTGGTGTAGAAGATTTTTCTTATATGCCGATACATGTATTTACTGCCCCTATTTATACTACAAAGGGGACGGACGTCAAATATTCTCCAATTTAATTTACCTGTCCAATCGCTGAATAAGATATTCGGACTCCATATTACCTTCAATACGATTTAATCCGTCATTTCGTTGGCGGCTGCGTCAGAGAAAAGTATGGGACAACGACTACAGTCCTCTGCGCTTGCCAGTAAATTAGACGTGCATTAAATACCCCCACGTGTGGTTGGTACAGTCTCGGCAGGTTAGTTGGGCGAGAGGCCCGGCGAGAGAACCTTTCACTCTCGCAGCTCGCTCGGTCTCTCCGGTTAGTTGGGCGAGAGGCCCGGCGAGAGAACCTTTCACTCTCGCAGCTCGCTCGGTCTCTCTCGCCTCACAAGGTGTTTACGCGATTGGGCCTACCTTTCTGGATGAACCTAATGGGGCCTTCTGATCATGATTGACTGTTTGGGCTTGAACTGACCAATGAGCCTTTAGTCCTTATTGGGCCTTCCGGATGGCCATGGCCCGGATCAACTACAATTCTAAATAAATCCACTACAACTTATGACAAAAGTCAAAAACTGTTCAGAAAAAAAAAAAAAAAACATCTAAATAAATCCACTACAACTTATAACAAAAGTCAAAAACTGTTCAAAAAAAAAAAAAAAAAAAAGCATCGTCGCCTGAGAGATTCGAACTCTCGCGGGGAAACCCCATGTACTTAGCAGGCACACGCCTTAACCACTCGGCCAAAGCGACTGTTTGTCTATTAATTAATCAAAAACGTATTTCATTCAACACAAAGATGGGTTTAGCCTTTTTATCCCCGAAATAGTCATTGAGTCATTTCCTCAAACAGGTGCTCGTCATGGTCAGTTGGTCACCAATGTGGTTTGCTATGTGATTCAAATTCACTCAAAATGAAGAGAAATTTGAGATGCACACCTTCTCTATTTCTTGCTCTCCGTGATAAAATCCATGGCGTTGATCACAACACACCGCAGTATATCCAACACCCTCTTCGTTATCTATCCAGACATCTCTCCGCCACCACTAATTTAAGCTTTTCCAAATCCGCCATTGACAACCCTATCACCGGACCCGCCATTTACTCATCTTTTTCTTCCTCCGCCGACGGCCAAGAAGAAGAATCCCACAGTGACCCAGAACATGAATTCGATAGCGGCGGCGATGAAGCCACGACGGCTGACGAGAACGCCGACGACCAATGCTGTTCCCGTGATTTGGAAGCCATTGCGGACATTCTTCGAACACCTGGTGTGCACGAAAAGAGCAGAAAGCTGGAGCACTGCGGGGTCAATGCTTCGCCGGGATTAGTCGCCAACGTGCTCTCCGGCACGCGCAACGACTGGGAAGCAGCGTTCACCTTCTTCCTGTGGGCCGGCAAGCAGCCGGGCTACGCCCACTCCCTCCGCGAGTACCACTCCATGATAGCCATCCTCGGAAAATTCCGAAAATTCGACACCGCGTGGGCCCTAATCGACGAGATGCGAGCCCAATCCCTCGTCACACCCCACACCCTCCTGATCATGATCCGCCGCTACGCCGCCGTGCACGACGTCGGCAAGGCGATCGGAGCCTTCTACGCCCTCCGGCGGTTCAAGTTCGACATCCGCCTGGAGGAGTTCCAGCGCATGCTGGCCGCCCTGTGCAGGTACAAGAACGTGAAAGACGCGGAGCACATGCTCTTCTGCAACAAAGACGTGTTCCCTCTGAACACGAAGAGCTTCAACATCATCCTCAATGGATGGTGCAACGTGATCGGCTCCCTCCGCGAGGGCCAGAGAATCTGGAACGAGATGGAGACGCGAGGCGTCAAACCTGATGTGTACTCGTACTCCAGCATCATGTCCTGCTATTCGAAAGCCAACCATCTGAACAAAGTCGTCAGACTCTACGAAAAGATGAAGTCTTTAGGCGTAAAACCCGACAAGAAAGTCTACAACGCCGTAATTCACGCTCTAGCCAAAGGGAAGCTTCTGAAAGAAGCTTATAATGTGATGAAAACTATGGAGGACGAGGGTTTCAAACCTGATGCGATCACCTACAACTCACTCATCATGCCGCTCTGCAAGTCACGGCTATTGGACGAAGCCCAACATGCGTTCGACGAAATGACTGAGAGAGGCCTGCAACCCTCAATCCGAACGTACCACGGTTTCTTTCGTGCTTTGAGAACAGGGGAGCAAGT
Source organism: Erythranthe guttata (assembly GCF_000504015.1). The sequence goes on along the minus strand of NW_012192872.1, from coordinate 2,895,109 downwards.
ATTTGAGCTCTTGCGGAAAATGTCTGCTAGCGGGTGCAGTCCGAGCCACGAGACGTATATAATGCTGATAAGGAAATTCTGCCGGTGGCGCCAGCTGGACGACGTGTATAAGGTGTGGGGTGAGATGAGCAAGAATGGGCTCGATCCAGATAGAAGCTCGTATATTGTGCTGATACACGGTCTTTTCTTGAACGGGAGATTGGACGAGGCCCATAAGTACTACTTGGAAATGAAGGAGAAGCAGTTCTTGCCGGAGCCGAAAATTGACGAGGTGCTTCAGGCTTGGGTGGCTGGTAAAGGGGATGGAGATTTGAATGTGGTTGTGTCAAAAGAGAATCGAACGGTTTGTAGTGAAGTTGGAGAAAAGGTGAGGGGTAAATCTGGAAAAAGTGAAAAAAGTCGGAGGGAGAGTGATTTTCTCAGACAACCGGAATCGAGAAGCGTTACGAGGGAACGAGGCTTCTCTTTCTGGGATTAGTTAGCCGTTTGTTTGCAACTGTTTTATTTATTTACTTTATATTTGAATATCGAGATTATTATATATTTTATGTTGTAGGTGACTAGAAAATTGTAATATCCGAATTCAGCCAATTACGATTTGGACCAAGTTTTTTCATTCCAATTTACGAAATTCTTCTTTCTGATTTTTTCGAACGAAAATTGGAATTAGGTTTATGAAAGTTTTGATTTCGATCTACCCCGTCTGATTCCCACCTTAATAAGATCACATGACATGAATTAAATAAAAATTGGTATAATATACCAAAAAATAAAGATGAAAATAGAAGTTGAGAGACCTAAATCACAGCATTGCATCAGCAACTATATTTTCTTTCTCTATTTAACACACAGTCACACACTACATGCCGATTATAAACACTTCTCCTGTACAATGTCTGTAGTGAAAACGAGAGACCAAAACGAAACGGAACTACGATCTTCAAAAGCTACGCATTTTGTTTTTCACTATAAGAACTACAAAACTGAGCATAGCTTACAAAACTATTTACAAGGAAAAAGTAGCACCTTGTATATATATTATATATTATATTTATATATGTTTATATAGATTCTATGCATGTATATTCTTAAAAACATTGTCCGAAACGTTTGACAAACCTGAAACACAGGCTTTTCGAGTTTTTCTCGTTCTCCATCGGCCCATCCATCAAGCAATCCGTAGCCGGTGGATCTTCCGTCTCTTCTTTGCTTCTAGAATATTCCACCTCCGACAAAATCGGTGGTGCTTCTAGAATATTCTCTTGGCATATGCTATGAAGATATTTCTTCAGAAACTGCGTAATTTGCTGAAATTCCGGCCGATTTTCTGGATTCTCCGCCCAACAAGACTCTAATAGCGGTGCAATATTTGCCGGAATGCAATCTATGCTAGGCCTTCGGTTCTACCCAAAAAAAAAACCCATCTCAGTTTTGCAATTTTCTTGAATTAATTTTTGCATTTTATTATATATATATATATATATATATATATATATATATATATATATATATATATATATATATATATATGTACCATTGCTGCAGCATAAGCCACCATAATGTTGTTCCTGCCCTTAAAAGGGGTTCGGTTTGTGATCAGCTCCCACAAAACCATCGAGAAACTATAAACATCGACTTTATGATCGTAATGCTTCTTTACACCCAAACGAAGAGCTTCGACGCTAAACAACTAATTTAAGAAAAAAAATAAAAAATTACTGAGGCTTAGTATTATATAATCAAGAAAATCTATATTAAAAAAATCACGAGTAATAAATAATACCTCGGGAGCCATCCAACGGTAGGTCCCAGCCTCGGTTGTCATTTCATCGTCAGTTTCTTCTCTAGCCAATCCAAAATCGGCCAACTTGATTTTCTTTTTATCTTCTGTAAGAAGTAGATTGCCTATATATATATATATATATATCCATCAGTAAATGTGACACAATTTTTTATTTTTTATTTTTTTGTATACTGATATGTTTTATAAAATCGGCATGGAAAATTACTTGGTTTTAAATCGCGGTGGATAATTCGATTCTGATGAAGATATTCCATGGCTTGGGAAATATCTAAAGCAAAACGTATGCAAAGCTTCAAATCGGGGCAATTCGGACGTAGGCCCCACATAAACTTTTGTAGTGTGCCACCTTGCATGTACTCTGTGACTATCATCATATTCGGTTCGATCGTAGCTCCAATTAACTGTTTAAAAAAAATTTGATGCAATTGTATAAATAATTATTATAATTGAATTCATGCAAGGAAATGCAACTATTTCTAATCTCCCCGACCGATTCTTGATAAAAACATACCTTTACTATATTCTCGTGATTTACTCGAGAAAGCATCGAAACCTCCCTACAGAATTTTTCCTCGAGTTCTGGACTGACACTTGTTGACATGTCTGGTTGTATCATTTTTACAGCCACAGGTAGCGACCCGTACCTGAAAAAATAATCGAACGAACAACATTTCAAAAAAAAAAAAAAAATTCACCATAAAATTTTCGACTTGACAACTTGAGACAAAATAAATAAGGTTTTCTAAAGTAAGTAAAATTTCCGTTATTTCCCGAAAATTTCCTTATGAACGCAAATTTCGAAACAATTCATATCTAAAGTAAGTAAGACGAAATCTAAATTTATCAAAAGCGTACACATTTAAATAAAGCAGAAAGCAACTAATTCATGCACTTATTTCTCGATTCCGCCTCATTGAAGGTTTTACACTCACTTTGTCGAAATTCATTACCCCGTCGACTCAACAATTATTACTACCAAATATTTTTTCCTCGGTTACATAAATCTTACCTCCCAAAATCGGGAAACATATATTTTGTAATATTATATAGAACACGTTGTGTAAACCGGTAAGCAATCCTCTATGGATAGCTTAAATCTCCAAGAATTCTCCAATTACTTGCCATTTTTTATTTTTATTTTTTTTGCGGGGGTATTCATTTAATATCAATTAATAACCTGCATAATCGATACAAGATTGCGGATATATAAAAATCCGTTCCTTTTTTTCTGAAATTATGTTCTAGACGACAAAATATCTACAATGGTGTCGAGAGTAATGAAGAGATCAGATTACAACGCACGTTGCAAACTTTATTCCTTGTTTTATGTCACCAAAAGCATGGCGAAAACTACTAGTGCAATTCTCGTTCGTCATCCGTTACGCATCGTAATGGCACTCAACTAACATTTTTTCCTCGGTTTCTCAGTCCGATTTTCTAATTTTTTTTCTCAACCAAGAAAATAAAATGGTGCTCAACAAAAATTAAGAAAAAATGAAAAAAAAAAAAAAAAAAAAAAAAAAAAGAAATTGGCTTCTTGCAATGAGAAAAACGAAGAATTCAACACATATCCGCAAATTCCATCACCGAGAAACAACCACATTTCAATAAATAAAAAGCGAAATTTGCGATTAAGTTATCGAAAATAAATAAAAATATTGATTAACCCTTCTAATTGCAACAATCCACACAAATAAAACCCCTTTTAACAGATAAACAGCACAGAAAAAATAAAATCGAAGAAACCGAAACATTCGGCACAAATCAAATACCGAAACACAATTAGTGCAAAAACAGAGACATGCACGCAGATTACAAGAACATCAACGGCCGCAAACCCAAATGCTGATGAAATTGCACACAGTAAATAAAGATGGGTTTTTTATTTTTATTTTTATTTTTATTAAAAAAAAAAAAATTGGGGAAAAAAGAAAGAGACTCACAATCCTTGATAGACAATGGAATAGTGGCCCTCACTGATCATCGGGCCAATAGCAAGCTGGTCAGCATCAATCAGAAGCTTCTCATCAATCGGCGCCGGAGAATTCTGCTGGGTATTCAAATCATCGCCGCCGTTCATGTAATAAAATGTAGAGAGAGAAAGCTCAGAGGGTTTATCCTGATCAGCCATTTTTATTTTTTTCCTAATAAACCCACCGTTGCATTAAGAGAGAGAGAGAGAGAGAGAGAGAGAGAGAGAGAGAGAGAGAAGAGGGGGTGTATTTGAATGAGATACAGTGATAGAAATAAGAGGGAAAAATCTTCTTAAGTAAAGAAAAATATTGAATTCTTGTAATCCCATTACTATAATGTATTTTGGTGACGTCATAAATCAAGAAAGTGGTATTTAATTACTTTGTTTGGGATCCCACGCGTCACTGAATTTTTATTTATTTTTATTCAAAATATTTTGGTTATTTTACTCAATTTATTTCTAAGTTAAATGTAGATTTAAATATACGAGCATTTTTTCCTCGTGCGATGCACGGGATATTATTTATTTCAAGAGTAAAAAAATCAGTTTAATACATAATAAGAAAATATAGTTCCCGAACATAGTAAAATTTAATAATGTAGTATTATTCATATTTTATATAACATTAGTTTGTTTAAATTTTACATATTAAGATTTACAATCCAAATATATAGATTTAGATTTAATATATCATAAAATTTGAGTTATATTGATGAAAAATAGGAGATTGATAATTATTGAAAATTAGTAGATAAAAAATATTAAAAATAATTAATGAAAGAAATACCATTAGGGTTTGTTAGGGTTGTCCAGCATTTCTTTCTTTTATATATAAGATATATTTTTTTTTTGTTTCGTATTATTTGCTGTATTTATTAAAATTTTCTCATTTTTACCCTCATACTCCTAATTTAATGAGAGATAATTATTAGAGAAAAAATAATAAAAAGGGTATATGAATTCCTTTGAATATTTATCGAAACTTAAATGACAGAATAAAAAACGAGAGGGAGTAATAAATAAATAAATAATTTTTATTTACCATGTATTTTGCATATTAAAGCAGGAATTGTCTGCATATACATTAGATAATACAACTAATGTATGACAAAATGGTAAACCTACTTGCCATATAAAACTTGATCCCTTTGCAATCTAATTTTGCTATCGGGTCAAAACCCGAATTTGATTACGTTGATTATCATTCAAATTCAATATCAAGTGTTTGGATATCCGATAAGAATCTAATTTAATTTCAATAAATGAGTTAGTTGCTTGCATACACAGCATTTTTTTATTTTTGTAATGAAAGAACCCGCAACCAAATATATAGGTTCGCGTAAACTTATACTGTCATATAATAACTTGAAAATTATAATAGAACAATTTTTATTTTTTATTTTCGTAATGAAGGAACCGCAACTAATCATATAGGTGTATCATGTAAACCTTCACTCTCGTATAATAACTTGAAAATCATACGACTGACGTAAATCGCAGTAGGCTAACTATGTATCAAAAACTTTACCTAACGACCGTTGATAAGAGGATTCGAACTTGGATCATTTCACCGTACACACATATCTTCAAAACTATTATTTGTGGTTTACACTTTAAAATTTACATATCCCAATCAAATTTTTTTATTCAATTTTGTATTTTTATAAAATATAGAAATGTCAAAAATCTATTAGTGAAAAACTTCACCTAACGACCGTTGACAAGGAGATTCGAACTTGGGTTATTTCACCGTACACATATCTTCAAAACTATTGTTTGTGGTTTACACTTTAAACTTTACATATCCAATCAAAATATTTTATTCAATTTGATATTTTTATAAAATATAGGAAATATCAAAAATCTATTAGGGCCTAATTACTTATTGTTATATTTTTTTCATTATCATTTTTTGCAATTGAACAAGTAAATTTATTTTTTCATTATCACTTTTTATAAAAGGGATTTATTTTTTGCAGGTACATAATGACCAAAAATTTGAAAAAGAAAATCTTAATACTAAATCGAATTAATATTTCAGTATTCAGTTAATATATACCAAAACATCGGTTCGATGTAATTCGATGTACACTTCTCATTGAGAGACGTATGATTGAAATTCTTGGTAAATATACGTTAAATAATAAAAACTTCGTTCTACATGCCCGAATCAATGAGACTTTGTGGCAGAGCTATTTTCTTATTTTAAAGGGTAACTAGCGAAATGGGCACAAATTCACAACCTATAGGTCGATGTCGATTAGCTGTGGGTTAAAAATATGAGTCGAAAATAGAATAATTATCAGATGAAATCAATATGTTACCCAAACCCTACGTTTAAGGCAACAATGAGAGTTTATTTGTATTAAAATAAAATTAAAAAATAATAAATAATAAATAATAATAATAAAATAAAAAATAAAAATAAATAAATAAATAAATGGGAGTTTATAGAATGAGATTGGCTAAAATATTTCTTTTTTGACCATTTGATGCTAACGGCCCAACAATTAGATTTGGGTCTTCACAATTGAGAATTAACTAACCCAACTCACAGGCCACAGCATTTGATGCATTTAGCTTCTAATAAAATAACTCATAATTTTAATTATCTTAGATATTTCTGGGATTTATGGATTAATATTTTTTTCATATGGAGTATTTTTTTAATGACACTAAATTAGATAGAAAAATACAAAAATATACAATTTTTCTTTTTAAAAAACACCAACATTTTTCTCTGAAGGAAGTTGCGGCCACATAAGTACACCGAATGAATCTCGTTCGATCTAGTCCAATGGCAATAACTCGGAATCCGCACAAACGATGTAAACATCATTTAATAAACCATATGCACTGAGTAAACTACACGATAGATGTATATCGTACTGGATAAAATATGTGAAATTATTTCGACTTACAAAATAATAATAGTGAAAATCAAACTCGGGTCGTTAGACGTCACACTCTTCTATTCCAACAGCGCAACAAGCATAGTTGTACTATTTTAAGTAGTTGAAAGGGACAATGGCAGCTAATGAATTGTCGTTTGGTGCTTTAATTTTGCGTGGTGGATGTAAATTGTATGTGTAAAGAGGAAAAAAAATGGTAAGTATAGAACTAAATTAGTGTAAAGTTTCCCTAAATGTTGAAAAATGTTTTAACTTTTAAAATTGTATGAGTTGTTTGACGCTAAGATAAGGCGTGCTGCAATTGCTGACACTCCAAGTTGGTAAGAATTGAAATTGGTCATAAATTTGAAACCTGTATTTTTAGTTTATTTTTTAAGATTTGTAACATATACTTATGTGTATATACACACAGTGATAAGATACTATCTATGTAGCACGGAAACTCAATTTCTCAACGTATTCATGTTTTAGACACGTCTTGTGTCCCACACTTTAGGACACATGTCCAACACTATTGAGCTATTTTGCAATTTCTGAAAAAACATAAATATGTTAAAATCGCAAATTTTTAAATATATATGTTTGTTGTTTCTTTAATTACTTACATGATTTAATGACAATTACAAAGTGATATTTGATAATAATATTTATTTCGAATATATTTGTATGAATAGATTTAAAAAGAAATTATATATAAATAAAATCTGATATACGTTTATATAACATATTTATAAATATAGCCCTACATTCTTAATACTTACACGTTTTTCCCCAAATTCTCATCTCCCCATTTTATGGACATTTCATTTCCTTTGTACCCAGTTCCCTGTATCACTATTTTCGTGTTAGTGCTACATAAGATACTATCAATTTGTATTTTAAGATACAAACTGGTAGTATCTCAATATTTAAATAAAATACGTACTAGAAGACAAATTTCTCACACACCCACACACACATATATATATATATAATTCAAATTAACAACTATAAAAAGCTAGTAGCACATTTTTTCGTCACACAAAGTTGATCAAAGATTCTTTCGATTAGTATATATATAATATATGCACATAAATATACGTATATATCCATTAAATTGTGACATTATGATTTTCTTCCAATTAATTAATACAAGATTAAGAAGTCTTGGTTCCCATTTAAACATTAAACAATTGCAATTAACTCGTTCCAATTTCTCATTTTTCCCCACATTATTGACCATTAAAGAAGACGCCGACGTAGATTAATTTGTCTTCATTCTATTTATTTATAACTTATAAGCCAATAGTTAGGCCCCAAAAATAAAAAGATAATAAACGACAAAAAAAAACGATAAACTACAAACATTAGTCAAAACGAAAGCGATGGTAATTAATTGATTGATCACAAATTAATTCACAATGAATAACAATCTAATAATTGCTAATTACTAGTACTAGTACTACTAAGCACTTGACATACACACACATCACCTAATTATTAATAACCCCACAATTAAAAAAGATAAATTAATTTACATATAATTAATTAGTGACTATCTACATAGTTATATTAACTAGAGATACTAACTTAATTATACGACATAATTAAATATTTACATATAGTAGATGTTATTGTCCCATTCCATTCCATGAAAATAGTTGTTTTCCGCCGCGTAAAACACATTCCCTAGTCCTTCCATCGAGAACGACGAGCTCGGGCTATTGCTCGAAAATCCGTCCGATCGCTGCTCCGATAGCATCTGTATCGCCCTGTTCGCTTCGTTTAGTTGTTCCTTGAGCTTCAAAAGCTGTACATACACATCATTTTTTTCTCAATTTTAGTACCACATTTATAAAAAAAAAATATAGTATAAAACATTTTCACACACACACACCCATGTTGGTGTGTGTGTGTGGTCCATTTAAGGAAGCACCCAAGGGCACAATATAAAGAAACCTATGCGTACAATAATTTTATTATTATTTTTATATATTATCCCTATGAAATGTATGATGAAGAGATGAAGACACGCGTACTAAAAACTTAAAGAAAGGTGAATGTGTAAGAGTAAGGGTGGATGAATCTGGGCCGTACACGTGGGGAGGGTGAATTGCATGTGCGGCTCCATCAAGGAGCACTATCCCCACACCTTAAAGAACTACGTACGGACCAGTTGCTACTTGCTAACCTGAGCATAATAATAGTACAATTTGCAGTCTTTTTTTTTTTTTTTTTTTTTTTGTGTATGATATAAAATTATGTTCCTCCATATCTTTTTATTTTCAGCTAGGTCCTCTATCTTTAATGAAATTAGGTTTTTCTACCCCATACAAATGGTGCATGCATCTTTACAAAAATGGTGTAATTATTCATTATTTGTTATTTCAAGATTCCCCAAAATGGGTAGACAAATTTTGTCTTGGGGTTTTTTTTTGTTTTGTGTGTGTGTGTGTGTGTGTGTGTGTGTGTGTGTGTGAGAGAGAGAGAGAGAGAGAGAGAGAGAGAGAGAGAGAGATGGATATACATATATACCTCAGTCTCGAGGTGGCAGTTCTTGACGACGGTGCTCTCATGCTCCGCCTTGAGCTTGGAATACTCCTCCTCGAGTTTCTTGCTCTTCCACCTGGCACGGCGGTTCTGGAACCAAACCGCCACCTGGCGGGGGTCAAGGCCAAGCTCCGCCGCCAGCTTATCTTTCCTCTCCGACTCCAACTTATGCTCGCTCCCAAAGCTCCGCTCCAGCATGTTAACCTGCTCCTCGCTCAGCTTCCTCTTCCTCAGCATCCCTTCAACCCCGCCGCAACCTTCGTCGCCGCCGCCGCCTTTGTTCTTCTTCCGCCTCCGCCGCGGCTTCGAGTTCACCACCCCCGCCGCCGCACCACCACCTGCACACACACATACACATACATACAAACCCATCAGAAAATTAACAACCATCCTAATAAATAATGCATGCGCACGTAAATATAAAATTAGTGTGTGTGTGTGTGTGTGTCTCTCTCTCTCTCTATATATATATATGTATGTATGTATATAGGTAATAAGTACCGACCAGTTTGTTCCGGTACGAAGTGGTGGTTGTTGTACATCCCGTCTGGATAATACTGAGAAATGAGTACCATTTGATCTTCAAATTCAGAGTTCATAATAACAATAATAATACTGTTTTCTTTTTCTTTCTCTCTCTCTCTCTCTCCTCTTTTTTCTGTGTTTCTCTCTCTACAGATGGTGGTAGCTAGTACTTACTGCACTGATTTATGGGAGTTTTGTTTGACTTGTAATTAGGAAAAAAATATGAAGGAAGAAAGTATTGCTTGGTGTCTTAGGATAGGATTTTAGAAATGGGGGAAAATGCTTTATATTTATAAAGCCTGGACGATTGAGTTCAGTCCTGGTCTTCTTCCTATTTTCAATTATGCCACTTATAAGCTAATTAGCTTCCTCATCATCATGTAACATGTATATACGTATGTATGTATCATGTATGTATGCCCTACACACACATGTTTGTGTGTGTGCGTGTGAGAGAAGGGGGGTGTTTGGTTATACAGATGGGGAAATTGGATTATAGAAAGATGGGATGATTGGAATGGCTTTTTTTATATATTGGTGGTTATATCGTGTCTTGATTTGGTGAAACGTGACTCAATTAATGGGGTGCATATAGTAATTTCTTGTGTGAGCCAAACACTTTTTATTTATTTTAATTAATTAATTTATTTTAATTAATTAATTTATTTTAATTACAAAAAAATTGATGTTTTGTTGTGTGAAGATGAATGAATATGATCCACAAAGAATAAAAAGGCTGCAAAATTCACCGGCAAAAGGACCCCATTTGATGGTTTCATTGGATCAAATTGATGACAACGAAACAAATACATATGTACTTCTGTTTTCTAGTGGGAGCATGTGATTTTAAATGTATTTTCTTTTTTTTTTTTGGTAAATCAAGAAATAAAAAGGTAGCTCTAACCAACGTTAAATTAAATAATATACATGATTATTTATATTACGTGGATTCGAATCATGGATCTACACATAATTACACACACTGATAGTTTAATTCAAATACACATTCATTGTAAATAATCAGAAATAGCTTCGTACACTAGGAATTTACGACTTAGTCCACGAATATATATATATATATATATATATATATATATATATATATATATATATATATATATATATAATTAAAAGGAAAGAAGAAAAAATAAGTGATGTATGTAAAGATTGTGAAAACGGCATACAAAAATGTAAAGGGTTATCCATTATATTTATCCATCAACAAATACAGTGGAAAGTAATTGTGACCCAAATTAAAGGAATGCTGCTTGCATTTGGCTTTCCTCATTTGGGTATATTTACTTAGGAGTGTGACGCTCTGTCAATTAATTCTATTTCTAGCTATTTTGTGAAAACTGTGTGTGTGTTTGTGTGTGTGTGTGTGTGTGTGTCAAGAGAGAGAGAGAGAGAGAGGGAGAGAGAGAGAGAGAGAGATAAGGTTAGGTAATTAGGGATTGGGATCCCAAATTTCTGACCACCTCGATCAAAGTGATTAATAAATTAATTAATAATATTAAGATTAATTAGCCTCTTGATTTGGACTAGAGAAACTTATTTTTGTTGTCCAATTAGGTGGTATTTCTCCTCTTTCCAAGCACTCCCCCCCTCTACTCTACATTATATTCACATTTCTAGTGCCTACACTACACACACACACTTTATATACATATATGTATATATATATATATATAAAGTGTGTTGTAAACACACACACACACACAAACTACACTAGAAGCATGCACACCCAAGTCAAACTAGTACTCTTAAGCCATATGGCATAATTAATTTGAATTTTGTGTTGAAGTAGGTCAAATATAAATTAAAAGTTCTCAAAAGCTGTAGATAACACTATAAACACACGAAAAATAACAAATATTTACATATAGTTATTAGTTACTATTACCAATTATAGATTAAGTGACATATATATGGTTTTAAATAGTTTAATAATTGTTCCGCAATTGAGTTTGTGTCAATAAACTCAAGTCCGAATCCCCTTTATCAGTACTGTCGTCAGATCGAATTTATCACACATGATTAACCTAGTATATATAGCTTACATCTCTCGTATGATTTTTAAAATATTATACGACAGTGTAAATTCATCCGATGCACTTATATATATGTTTTGATGGGGGTTCATTTACTAAAACAAATTAAGGGTAAAAATTTTAATTGGTTTTGTTTAGTGTATGAAGGGGCCCCACTTGTAGGTAGCACCAAATATGATGCGTGGCTCGAGAAGAGTGAATAGTTGTTAGCAAAAAACAGTACAACGTTTCTAATTGGTCTGTCCAAATTTGTGAACTCCCCCATATCAGTAGCTAACCTATGACATCACATATATTTATGCACACACACTCACACACACACACATATATATATATATAAATAGGGGTTATAATCAAATTCGATCAATAGCCTGAATCTATAGGCCATATATATAGATTACTGATTGTTAAAAGGATGTAATTAGATATAGAAATAATTAATGAATAGACAAAATAAAAATAAAAATAAAAATATTAATCAAGTTCACTATCGGAGCCAGATTTTAAATGCAGGGCCGAATGCATTAAAAGTTTGTGATGTTTTACAAAAATTATATAAAATAATAACGATTTGGAAAATGTTGGGGAGCATGCCCTTTTGCCGCCCAGTTCTATGTTGGCTCCGCCTACATTAGCATAATAAGGGTATATATTACAATCATCCCCTGAGATGTTAGTCAAATTAAGAAATAATTCTCATGTTTGGATAATTACAACTACCCCTCAACTATGAATATTCTTACACGTTCACTCTTCTGGTGTCAAATTCAACATAATATTCTAGATTTCGTGAAATATTCACTAATTTGTACTCGTTTTTCGCAAAACTGCAGTCTTCGATGCACTACAATCTGATACACAGCGAAAAAACACATTTTGTGACCATATAAAATGGGTTCAAAATTGAGAATATCCCTTATAATGTAGAAGATTTCACTAAATTTGATCCTGCAAGAGTGGACGTGTAAAAAAATTTACAATTGAAGGGGGTGGTTGTAATACCCAAACAAAAGGTTTTTTTTTTCTTCATTTTAGTCAATTGATCCGACCGGTAAACCGGCCATCTCTTACTAGACGAGAATTGAAAATATTGTAGTAGCCAAATCATGTATATCATGTATATATTTTTGAATATTGGGAAGCACGTAGAGAAAAAATTGAACAATAAATTTGAAGACCGAATATTTTAGAACAAATTTAAAAAAATGATTAAATAGATCATATGTTAAAATTTAAATGGCAAAATTAATTGATGAAGCGTGCAAGAGGGACCGTGCTCAAGAAAATATCTGTTTGTCTCACTTCCTTTCCAATCCCTTTCCTCACTTTTATTGGATTTTGACGCATTTTCAGGCTCTTATATTTTAAACAATTAAATATATATATTTTTATTATTTTTTTTTGAAAGAATATATTTTTATTTTTATTATTATTATTACTACTATTATTATTTTGGCTGTTCTATTGTCTGATGAGATGAGGGGGTCGTTTTCTCATATGCAGAAAAAGCCTTTTTCTCCTCACTTATATACCCCACCACACTTTTTATCTACTTAATTATTTTCAGTGGCCTTTTTTTAATAAATTTATTTAATTAATAAATAAAATTTATAAGCATTTACAATGTATAAAACCCTCAATTTTATAGGTCAAAAAGTTTATACAATGTTAGTTCTAAAATTGAATAGCTTGTAATTGTATGATCACATTTAAGGAACTTTTTAAAATCTAATAAGAACTAATTAATTTAAGATGGATAGTTATTTATTATTTATTGTTTTTTATTTTTGTTATATAGTAATAATAATGAAATTGAATAAAAGTATAAATGAGTACAATGATTTGAAAGGCGAGGCAGAGTGGGATTGAGTGGAGGGAAGTGGAACTACGTGGATGGATTTGACTATCCACACCAATATTGTCTCTAAGTGAAATTGTTCTTTCCTTCAACTTAATTTCATTATCACATAAAAAGAAATATAATGTTGAAAAAAAATATAATGTTTTTTTTTATATAATGAAGATGCTCGTAGCTGATCATATAATTGCATTAGGTAAATCTACGAGATATGCATGTAAACCATTAAGCTAACTATGTGTGAGAAACTGCACCTAGCAACCGTTGACAAGATGATTCAAATTTGAATCAATTGACACGAGCTCACTTGTTCCAATCATTAGCCCATTCCTTAAGGGACAAAATAAAAAATAAAAAAGAATTAGTGTTGAAATTTATAACTCGTGGGGGGAAGGGGTCTATTCGTCGACAAAATGAGTTCGAATTTGACGGATTTCCACCAATTTTTCCATTCATCATTAATTGTTGAGGTAGAAAAATGTGAGGTTAAAGGAAATAGGATCACGTATTCACGTTAATTAATATTTATATTATTTTTAATCGAGGCTAATTTTGAATTAGCTTGTTAATATAAAGATTATTTAGCAAGTTTTTAATTTTCTTTTTATATCGTGTGAATTTGAATTGTATACTGATTATATACATATCTATGATTAAAATCCACACAATGTAAATAATCAAGTGTAACGTCTAATTACCCTAGCTAAGGTTCGTATGATTTAAGAAAGATCATCCTAGAGTAGTACGTTACGTGGGCATGAACCACTCTGGCGTAGGCGACGA
>NW_012192872.1:2846941-2877898 GCF_000504015.1 Erythranthe guttata | reverse complement strand
GCGGTTTCCGACGGTAGATGAGGTATATTCTTTTTTTGAGATACTTTACACACAATCGCACGACTTTACCACAAACCATTTTCTTCTTACGAAGAAGATAAGATTGCACCCCAACCCCCACATATATCTTTCTAATTTTCTTTTCGTGCAATTCTTGTTTTGGGTATTAAAAAAAAATTACAGTTGTATTTCCTATTAATTACAATATTGGTTTAATGATTTAAGTTTGATATAAGTGAATGCGAATTAATTCTAACACATGCATGTACACTAATCAGCCAACGGTTTACATCGTTTTCGTACATATTTTATAATAACCATTGTTTTTTAGGGTTTCGTACTCGAGAATTTCGCATTCGAGGAAGCCAAATATACAAACACTAAAATTTCTCAAGATCGGTTGTACTCAGCTCGATAGTTTTGTGTTGACTCCGCCACTGGCCCACTGCGTACGCACTTAAAGATTCCTATAAAGGGAAAGTAAATGGGGATGATAGTATGGAGGGGGCTAAGAAAAATTTCCCATGAATGGCAAAAAACTATCGCGACACGTGGCGGAACCTGGGAAACTCAAGAATTCAGCCCCTCTAGATTGAAATGGCGCGCACTGGGGATACGATGGTCATTTTTTTTGTGTCAGAGGATAGACAACACTGATTGGGGGGTTCGGTTAGTGAAGTTGAAGTCACAAACTTTTAAGCTAAGAAAAAAAAAAAGCATCAGTTATTATAGTTTCAACTTTATAATTTCATACACTAAGAAAGCATTTAGGGATGTGGGACCCAATAGGAAAATGACAAGTGGCCTACCGAAATTCTTCATTCCCTAGGTTTTGGGGTGTGGGGGTGGGAGTGGGGGTAGGGGGTATCTAAGGTAAAGAAAGGTTAATTCTATTTCAAGTTGGTTATCTTAATCAACAAGGATAAGATTGAGATTTTGAGGATTAATTAGAGTTTTAGTATAGGGATTAGTGTAGATTATAGTACTACTTAAAGGTGGTAAGTAATGGATAAGTCATAAGGAAAAATTAAATCTATATATTATCTATATCTTGTTTTGTTTTATCTACTCAGAAATAATTACGACAAGACCGTATTTTTACTGTAAGTTCAGATAATTTAAAAAAAAAAAAAATTGGTTAATGCATTCGAAATATATTTTTAGCCATAGATATATAACCGTTGTTATTTTGTCTTTTAAGCTATAGGTTTTAAATGAAAACATACAGTTTTCATCCTTTAAGTTTGCACATATTATATATGTGATCCCTCAATATTCACAAAATACACATTTAGACCCTCATTTTTCAAATCATCAATTTCCGTTAAGACTTACGGAATCAAGTATGAGTCAATTATTGCCTTAAGTGACGGCCCACGGTAAATTGATGAAAATGACAAAAGGTGATTAATTTTTGAAATACAAGGGACAAAACGTTTTATTTTCCGAACATGAAGGACAAAATGTGAAACCAGTGCAAAATTGAGGGATTAAAACTTCAAATTTTCAAATTTAAAACATATTACGAAATAAATTCGTCCAAATGCAAATTGTTTTCTTCATATCTCTCTTACGAACACAGATTCGCGGTGATCTGGCAACTTAAATATTGAATGATTTATTTATATATTATTATTACTTTATATATTTTTTTTCAAGAGATAATAGTTTAATGGAAAGATTTGAATCGAAGAAGGTGCCCTGAAGTAGGGGAGGGCGATTCCTTTTTTCACTAATTTGTATGCTTTTGATGATGAATTATTTATTTATTTCTTAATTATAGGGCTAATTAATTTGGATTTTTCTTAATATTATACTCTAAATCTTTGATTAAATTAATCTGTGCCATGCTTATCCCGACAACCCTAGCTCTTGTTTCCAATCTTCCAACTTACCCACCAGATGCTCAACAGCTAATCACACATTGGGTTGAGCTTCTCAACAATTATTATTGGCTAATCACCTCTTAATTATAATTTTCTTGATCGTGTTGATTTGTATTTAACTTGCCAAAAGGCGAAATCTCTCATCCTCAGGATCCTCATTCACTGGCCGGACATGTTTTTATGGAGGAACTGGAAATTAAGGTGATAGAACGGCATGTTAAGGTATCGTACTCGGATATGGTGCCCACCAGCAACCAACTCTTGTTGGAGTTGAAATTCTCACGATGTAGTTGTCAGTACTCGATTCTAGGACCTTGATTGAATTTATTAATCATGTTAATATATACATGTACAATAATACAGTAGAATCTCGATAGATTAATACTTGATAAATGAAAACGTATTAAATTATTAATTCACTAACTTAATATTACGCTAATTTGATAGAATTTTGTTGGTGCAAACTGAATTAATTTATAGAAGTTTAATTGTAGGTGATCCTGCCACAATTCATTGATTACATTGCAATTAGCTCTCCACCAATTGACACTAATTATTTTGTAAATGATGATTATATTAATTAGGCAATACGGCTTAAAGCTCACTAAACTGGTTCAAGAGATTATGGTTTAAACTTTAAACTAATATGATAATCCAATAATGTTGAATATTGAGAATAGAAAAGATAAACAATAAAGTTATGAGATACCACGGAATATTCCAATGTGCTTTAGTAATTATCATTTCACCGTAGCAACACAATGACACATTTATTCATTATATAAATAATTAGTGGCGAAGCCAGTATAAGACCAGATGAGCTACGGCTCCATCACAAATTTTAGAAAATTCAACTGAAATATTATGTAAATATTTAGTTGATGTTATTCATACCATATTAAAAAAAAATGCAAATGAGAATAGACACAATAAAAATTGGAAGTTTGATTAATGAAATCCTAAATTTGTATATGTAGATAACTATGAAATATAATATATTTATACGGGTCTGTTTTGGGCCTGTTCTGGCTCGGTTTCAATACAATCTATAACCCGACCCTAAAACATTCGGTTTTAGAAATTTACACCCATTACCGGCAAACCCTGACTCATTGCCATCCTAGGTGAATGTGTAAAAAGATTCCTAGTTGAGGTATAGTTGTAATTACACAAATATGAGGAGATTTTTCGTAATTTAATCTTATTTTAACCAATCCTCTTAGGTTGATTAAATTGACTCACTCTAATCCAACAAAATCTTGATGAATTTGCCTTTACTGTAAATGAAATCCTAACTCCACCACTACAAACAGCTCTTATGTACAAACTTTGTAATCGTGTTGATATATCTGCTAGCAAAACACGCTTTATGCAAAACTTTTATTGTCACACATATTCCATCCGTACAATTATTACAGTAGGGACCTCTTAACCATCATTTTTAATTATTATTATTCTTACATATGCCAAACTGTAAAGCCACACGTATGAGATCCTCCGTAATGTTGAGTTTCTTCGACCATACACTCGGTGATAAACATCGGGTGGTTCTTCTGCTGCCACGTGTTTCTTTTTTTATTTTTCTAAAACCTCTAAAGGTAAATCATAATTGGAAATCTATTATAAAATACAAAAAAGATACACGTGACAGCAGAAAACCCATCCATTATTTATCACCGAGCTAGTATAGGATCGAACAAATCATACTGTCCCTCTAATATTTTCTCAACCACCGGTCACGGTGAGTTCTCTTTTGTGATCCCAATCCCACACGTCTTATATACACTATATACGAAATTATAAAGAAGTGGAATTAAAAAATAGAAATAATTTTTTTTAAGTGGTGTAGTTTCATGAATCATTTCAAAAAAAAGAAAAGAAAAAGGCCTTCCAACTTTGATTTTAATTAATTAAAAAAATTAGCTATTTTTTGGAAAGTAGAAATGCATACTTTAATTAATATGCTCTTTTTATTTAATTATACTTTAGCTAACTATTGTATTTGATCAATAATTCAATATAATAAAATTCAAGAGCATTTTTCTATTTCCTATTAGAGAGGACTCATTAATCCCTTGATCCATTCACAAACCTATTCATGAAATTATTATTATTATATATATACCCAAATTTATAAGAAAAATATATATAATAAAATTTTCCAAGATTTTGATGTTTTTTATGTAAACTTTTAATAATTTAGTGTATATTAAAAAACATAGGTGCCTAGGGTCCCTACTCCCTACAATATATATGAGGTCAACAATGTATTTATTAAATAAATGACTATTATGTATTTCTATAAGGGGTGGGTCTTGGACTCTTGTAAATGTATTTTTGATTATAAAAGTATAGTAAAATTTCGATAAATTAATAATTTTACTTGGATAGTAATTCATTTCGGTCCCTATTAAATAAAATTGTACTAACTTATTAGTTCGATAAATTAATAGAATTTGTCAGTCCCGATTATATTAATTTATAGAAATTTAATTGAACTAGTCACTAGGTGATTGTTCGTTTTTAATTTAAACAAAGTGTGGGGTTATAAGTAAATCTTAGCATTTAAGTGTAGTCAATTTAATTAGTTGAATTTGTGTTGGTAATTAGAGCCACAAACAAAACAAAACAGTTCCATGTTTCCCTCCACCCATACTAATCACTTTATTTTTCCTCTACTTCCGAGCCTATTTCAACTAATCACAACTTTAATACTGCGCGCGTGCATTCCCACGCATCATACACGAGGCATCCCAATTTTTTAATATATTTTTTCTTGGAATTCATCAAAATTTTCCTTAATTTACGGCCGAAGTTAGGCCACAATCTAGGTTAATTATGATATTAAGGTGTCCTAAGGTGGTACTATACTTGGCTTAATCCACCATTAATTTTCAATCAATATATATATATATATATATATATATATATATATATATATATATATATATATATATATATATATTGAAAATTAGAAGTCGAGTATATTTGATATAATTATTTATAATACACTAGTTGGATTTATAATCACACACACTGACACACATCTATGTGTATATGTGCTTAGCGAATTATTATTGAATCAGATCTACAATTTAAATTTATCCGGTGTAAATAACGAGACATGACATCTAACCCCAATTACAGAAGCGCGCGTGGTTTGGAGCTATCCACTAATCCATAAGTAATCAATATTAATAGAGTACTTAATTAACTATATATCTACTCCCATCGGATGAAAAAGATGATTCATAGGTTAAATAATCAATTCTTTATCTTTGAAATAATGCTATTGGAAGGCAACCCCTATAGCTTACAACTTCCACCAAAATGTTAAACAAAGTCCATTACAAAGACATAAAGTAAGATTAATTAGTCTCCACATTCCAAACAAAGAATCTTTACCATTAATTAATGATTAATTAAGTTAATCAAAATACTCATTTCCCTATACGTGGATGGACTACAAGTATGCACATACGTGGCATGCTTATGTTCCTTCATTTCGTTACATCAATTTTACTATATAATTTGAGATATTTCAACTCTTTTCCGAAAAGGAAAAAAACAATAAATAATAAAATAAAAAATAAAAAAAACACAACAACGTAGAATTCTTGCTGTCTTTTTTTTCTTTTCTATCTTTCTGTTGCACATGGTTAGCACTTGCTATATTAGTTAGCTAGCTAGAATTTATTTCTTTTTATATTAATTAATAAATATATTTCTTTTGTATTTAAATTCGACGATACGTGGCGTAAAACCGACCCATACCCCAAAAGGGCTACTAAATTGATCCTCCAAAATCGAATTAAACAATATTTAATTTGGGCCATGATAAACCATACCGAGGGAGAAAGGCCGAAGCCCACGAAAAAATATAATAGAGTAGTTTAAACAATATATATATATATATATATATATATATATTATATATATATATATTATTTTTATTTCATAAATATTTTCTTCTATCAAACTCTTAAAATACTTTGAAATCTAAGAATAAAATCACGTTGCAGTTCATTTGGAGAGATTTCCAATGAGATATTATTTGACTATATTAGAATAAAAAATAATTCTAAAATTCCTAATGTTTGATAAAAGATATGTAGTCCTAGAACTTGAGCTGCTAAATAAAGTGGAAAAATATAATAGATTAACTCAAATTATATGCAACATTTTGTATTATAAATTAATTTTTGATATCCTCTATCTCCCATAATTAGGGATGACAATATTATCCGACCCGGCGGGTACCCGTCCTGCTATGTCCCGTTTTCGACGGGTAATACCCACCTCGTTAAGGAATGGAGCGGGTAAGGGTCTTACAATTTATACCCGCAACGGGTAAGGGGCGGGTACGGGTGTAGTAAAATTACCCCCGTACCCGACCCGCACCCGTACCCGCCCTGTTTACCACCCATATTTTTTATTTACGTATAATACCCTTTATATGTATATTTAATATAATGTATATTATATTTTATAAAATGATTGTTGATTTGTATTTATAATTTAATAGTATTTAGTAATTAGTAAGTATATATATTTTCATTGGAAAAAACAAGGCTATTTTTTTTTTAAGAAAGATAACTAGAATTTATTTTATATTCAAAGTAAGAAGAAAAAGTCAAAATGGAAGAAAGAAAAAAAAGGGTCGTCAAAGGGGCGGGTACCCGCAAGTGCAAAATGGGGCGGGGGCGGGTTCTACAATTCTAACCCGCAACGGATATGGGGTGGGTGAGGGTAGGGGTGTAAACGAGCCGAGCCGACTCGTGAGCTCGAAGAGCCGGCTCGTAAAAAGCTCGAACTCGGACTCGAGATTTTCGAGCTCGAGCTCGAGCTCGAGCTTTTTGACGAGCCGAGCTCGAGCCGGTTTTCAGTTGTTCATGAGCTCGCGAGCCGGCTCGCGAGCCGGATTTATTATTATTATTTTTTATTTTTATTTTTATTTTGTATATGTTATTTTTATTTAAATAATGTATAATAATGTAAAATATTATAGAAATAAATACAAATATTAAAAATATATATAATTACAATTTTGTTTTTATTTTTTATTTTTTTAAATAATTTTTAATAATAAAATAATAATTAAAAAAATATTTAAAAAAAAAAATAAAAAAATAGGCCCGAGCTCGAGCTCGACAAGACAAAATTGACACGAGCTCGAGCTCGAGCCAATAACAGAGGAGCTCGCGAGCTCGAGCTCGAGCTCGAGCTCGACAAAATAAACTCGAGCTCGAGCTCGAGCCAGCCAAAAGAGGCGAGCTCGGCTCGTTTACACCCCTAGGTGAGGGTTACTTGATTTTCCAAATGGGGCGAGTGCGGAGATTGCGATACCCTTCCCGTACCCGCCCCATGGCCATCCCTACCCATAATTCTAACTTTAATTTTTTAGTCTATTTTATTAATTATGTGAAACGTTATGAGGGACAATTTCATATAGGTCCCTAGATATTAGATTCTATAGGATAAAATTCAAGTTTTAGTCCCATTTTTTTTATAACTTCCATGGTAATTAATTGATATTTAGTAATCATGGATATATTAGGGAGTTTTGGTAATTTGGAATCATAAGAGACTACCACTAAAAATATTAAATTGCTTTTAATAGCTTTAAAAATTCATTTGGAATTCATTATGCATGATATATTGAATATATAGGGTGCAAAGTGCTATTAATTTGTTTCGATGGTACAAAGTGTTAAAATAATATATTTCAAGGATGCAAAGTAGAATTAAGCCAATTTTGATATATCATTCAATTCTTAGAATACTATAAAATCACCCGTATGTGTATTATGAATTATGATTAATTAATTTTATTAAAATGAGTAAGTATATATGTTTGAAAAATAAAATAAATTATTATATGAACACATAAGGAATTAAATTGCATTAATACATGAACACACAATATTCAATTCTTAAAAATACTATAATACCCTCGCTCATAAAAGAGAGAAACAATACAACAAATCCAAGCCAACTGTTGAGAAACTAATAAAGAATATAGAAGAAGAAGACAACAAAATAGAGAGAATATGTAATGTGTTATTTCATCTCCTCAAGTGTACAAACACATTACATGGTGCTCTATATATAGCACTAGAAAAGACCTCTCAAAGGTCATGAGTTAGAAGACCATAATAGGATCATCAATAGGTATTATGGTGTGATAATGGGGGGAGTGATGGGGATTGATGATGGTGAGTAATGGTGGTCATCCACTCCTTTAAAGAATTTATAACACTCCGCATTGGATGTCCACCATATATGGAGTATGCCTCGTTAAAACCTTGTTAGGAAAACCCGATGGGACAAAACCTAAACGAAGGAAAAAGAGTACATATCCATCTGAAGCTTGTGAGCGTGACACTACCTCGTTAAAACCTTGCCAAGAAAAATCCAATGGGACAAAAACTTGAACGAAGAAAAAAGATTACAGTGTTGGAAATATTGATAACGTTCCCCCTGATTTCGACATGAGACATTAGAGTCTCCACAAGATTTAAGTCACCTCAAATGATAATAGTGATAAATTTACTTGATTATTCCTTTTGTAAACAAGGTATTCACTAATGTGACAATACCATATTCTTGAAAATGGATCATTATTCGTAGAGTCTAACTCATGAGACATCTTATTATATGCTTCAAGCATTTTTAATTCTTTATTGATTTATGATTCATATAGATATGTGGTAATTGTAATAGCATCCATATGATGCATGTCAAGTATTTTGAATACCATCATAAAGTGATTGCATCATAAAAATATATTTTCAAAAGGCATTCAAATTTACCGCAATTATTTTACCCACTTTTGTACTAAAGGCTCCACAACTTATGTGTGTTGACTTCAAGTCAATGTACAATTCATTTCATCAATAATTCAAATAATCACGGTCAATTGCATTTGTGAATGCAGATACTAATGACCAATTAGATGTCGACATCTACTAAAATGTATGAGCTTCAAGCTCTTCACATTAAAAAAAATGTACATACAGTTATTCGATAACATCTTAAGTAATCCCCATATTTCTTTATAATCAATCAAGAGCTCACTATTTCACTTTCCGGTACCGGATATTCATATAAATGGGGATTGTAGCCTTTGTGGGTACGATCTCTTGTAGAGATCCATATCTTTTCATGTACCATGTATTTTTCTCTTATAGAGAATTTTCTATATTGCATCAATAAAGTTTTTCATAATACTTTATGTGCGTGAGCTCATTATTTATTTCAATAAAAATGTCCTACATAGACAAAATGCGCGCTTTTGAGTTTCACAATGTGAATGGGGTATTGAGGACTACTTGTCCACTTTATTTTCAAACTCAATATTAACATTCAATTCGGTACATGAATATTCGTTCGAAAAGAATTTTCAACTCTTTAAGATATTATATCGGTACAACAACAAAATTGAGAACTAATAGTCTCAAATGCCTCTCTATTCACTTAGAGAACAAGCTAACCATGATTTATTTGTCAATCAACTCTTTATTGGCACATAATTGTTCGATTTAAAATGATCTCGGTAGCTACCATGTAATCATCAATGATTTTCTCATCCAAATATGTATTTCATTTATGCCACCATAAGTCGTAAGTATTCTCATATCATAGTAATGGATATTGGTGTTGAGGCGTCCCCCAACATCGTCTTTAAGACGAATCCTTTCATGAATGAGATAATTAATAGGATGAGAGTGTGATGCTACTAGCGCTAGTAGACTTTAGTGACACGATATTCACCCACTTCTTTGGGTGTTAATCATTCGAACCAACATATATATCTCCCCCTCTTATATGTATAAATTTTAATTGGTTAGTTGTGTACCACAATCATTTTTCACCAATATAGGGATTCACGATGCAATCACAATGTGAAATTTGTCATTTGAGGACATTCGTTTATAAGCCTTTCATGGCAACATCTAATGTGCAATGTGTCCTTCTTTGGACATTTTCTCTTGCACTCATTTGCAACATATGTAATACTTTCAAGTTGTCATTTTGTCGATAAATGCATCTAGCATTTTACACATTAAAATTGTTGCAAATGAATTCCTTTTTCTTTTGTGCTTAAATATTTCCATGCACAAGTTTAGATGAGACAAAGATCATTTTGTATAAGTCACGCCGCCATTATACAAGAACCGGCTTCTTATCTCCCCCTTAACGGCGGGAAAATTGTCTCATTAAAATGGCAACTGACAATGTAAGCCATAGAAATATCTCCCATCAGGGGTGAAAAATATTGCATAGTATAAATAATAAATAAACCATGTGATATAGTTGTTATCTAGATGAGAGTAACTACGTTTGAGAATCTAACAGGTTCTGTACACAGATGACCAAATTTCAAAATTTTGGAAATTCAGGGACCAAACTGTAAATTTTGAAAACTTCAGGGACAAGACTGCAATTTTTAAAATTTGGTGAAAACTGAAAATGCTGAAATATATTCATAATTTCAGATGATGAGAGGAACGAGCTGCATATTCTAAAAAAAATATTTGGACTGAATCGTAAAATATTTTAAAATCTGGTGGACTAAAATGATTTTTTTGAAAATTTTGAAGGAGTAAACTGTAAATTTTTCAAAATCAGAATATGCAGATCCCTTTTTTTTCGTTTGGTTTGAAATTTCATCTCATCTAGACCAATTATAAAAGAAAATCATGTACATACCTCCATAGATATGGATTTAGAGTGACACTTGCAACTTTAATTGAATTGGTCAATCTCGTTACTCCAAAATCAACGCAATTTCTTTTGCTTCTGTGTTGGTGCTTGATAAAGCTTATCCACATGTTTTATCGTGAAATGGATATATGACCAATTATTTTTTATTTTTCTCATCTCTCTTCCACTTGTAAGGATGAGATAAAATTTATAGTAAATAAGCTTTAGCACCATGATAGCTTTTCATGTCAATATATCTATTCGAATTTTTGAATATTGTTGTTTTCACTTTCAAAGAATAACAACAATTGAACGAGTTTTGTATTAGCTCACAACTCGTATTATAGTACGATGTGCTATTAAAAATCTTTATTTTGCTATTACGAGTGCAACTTGAGTTTTTATGTTGTCACTTCATGATCATAATATAGATCCATAAATTAGAGAATATTTTCTCTTACAATTCTTCATCATATGTATCTTCAAGACACATATATTGAAATATTTTACTTGTTGTTTTCAAAACAACAAAGTCAAGATTTAAAGAGAGCAAATTATAGAGAGGATAAAATATCTATCTCTCTTTTTTTTCATAAGTAACTAGATGTAATATTACTTTTACTTATGTGTTCAAGACACATACCCCAAATTAAGTACCCGTTTCTTGAAAAATGACACAATAATATTTTGCTCGGTGTCTTATAGACACATTTTCATTATGAAATATTTGGCTTGTGTCCTCAAGGCACATAGCAATAACACAAATATTTTGTGATATATCATGAGAGATAAATAGATCTTTAACTTCAATGATCCAAATTTTATAGTTATGTTCATTCTTGAACTATCAAGGATAATTTTAAACTTCATGATATTTTGATATCATTGTATCACAAATGAATACTCATTTTGAGTACATATACACCATTCAAATCTCAAGGATTGAGTTTTATACCTTAAATTTATGTACTTGATTTGGGATCTTAAGCCCTATAATTGGTACTTAATCATAAAATAATAGTACCTTGAGTAGGAAATATCCATTAACTCAAATATCAAATTTTGAGTATCATCACCTAGACCTTGAGTCTAATATATTCAATCGAGAATTCTAGTCTTCAAATTTAATCTAGGCCTCAAGCCTTTATATTTGATATGCCTCCACATAAGCTTTCAAGCCTTCATATTTAAATTAGGTTTTAATTTGAGCCTAAAATTTATGAATTTCGAGTTCTTTTTTCGATTGATAGAGCTTTTCAAGTTGCATAAACTAGAGAGCAAGTGGTTTGTTTTTTTTTTGTTCTTAATATACCACTCAAATCTTCGAGCCACTTGATTGTACGTGCTCGATTTGGGCTTCAAGCATCAATATGTAATAAAAATCGTAATAGTACTTTGATCATGAAAGAATAGTACTATAAATGGGGAATACCCTCTAACTCAATTGTTCAAGAGTCTTATCATTAGACTTAAAGTCAAATATACTCGATCGAGAATTTTAATCTCGTATGTAATATAGGCTATAGGCCTATAATCGTCCCTTTTATTTTTAGAACATCATGTTCAAAATTCGCACAAGGGACAGCTCTGGCAGAGCTGAGTATTTTAATCATATCTCCCTCGATTGAGATCCGATTTTGATGATCCAAAATGTTCCGAAAAGCCAACAGAAAATGCTACAAGTTTCGTATTTTTTATCAATTCAAAACAAGAATAAAATATTTAAAATAAACTCCCTTTCATCTTCTATGGCTAAGGAGTCATCTTCCTTGGATCATCTTTACTCGAAAATTTAAGTAGAACGATCGTGCTGATAACGTGTTGAGAAACTAATAAAGAGTATAGAAGAAGAAGACAAAATAGAGAGAATATGTAATGTGTTATTTCATCTCTTCAAGTGTACAAACACATTACATGCTGCTCTATATATAGCACTAGAAAAGACCTCTCAAAGGTCATGAGTTACAAGACCATAATAGGATCATCAATAGGCATTATGGGGTAATTATAAGGGTAGATTAGTAAATTACTATAGATTGGTCGTGCATAAAACATATATGGGCCTGTAAATAGCCGGGCCCTAAATTTAATGGCAGAGGCAAAAACTTCAGTCACTGATATAAACGTATCTTTCAAATCGTCGGAAGTAACGGAAAAATCGCATCCTTCCTCCATACGTCTACACCAAGTCCATCTTCAGTCCGCACAAACTACAGTGTTTAGAGAGAGAGAGGAGAGAGAGAGAGAGAGAGAACTGACAGCAATGGCGGAAGAAACACTGGCTTCTCTAAGGTCTCTAATGGCGTCTCACTGCCCTCCACTGGACGCTTTGGTCGTTCCTTCCGAAGATTATCACCAGGTTTTGTGTTCTTCTCTCTCTCTACATCGTTACGCGTTTACGCCTGTGGATTTTCGATTTGCTGATTGTGCATCTATGTTTCCGATGTGCAATTGAATCGTTGGTAATCGGAAATCTTAATTTCCGATGATCGGAATTATTTATTTCTATTTTGGTTTTAATTTGACTTTTGGTTGTTGGTTGGATTGGCTGGATCATCGGTGTGCCAGAGCGAGTACGTATCCGCGAGGGACAAGCGTCGCGAATTCGTATCTGGCTTTAATGGAAGCGCTGGTTTGTTTCTTCTTATCGATTTACACATTTTTGTTTTTCCTTTTAATTTGCGAACTTTTTTACTGATGCAATTGAAAAATATGTTTTTTGTATCAATTTTAAGAGTGAATTTTGAAGTCTCTGCATTTTGAGGTCTAAAAGCTCTTTATTTGATATCGATTACTCTCGAGATTTTCGGAGAAATTAGCCCTAGAGTGTTTTTAATCCATACAAGTTAAGTAGTTAAGTAACTCTGTAATGAGTGTTTGAAGCTAACAGCTTTTATATGAATCGGATCGATTCGCTTCATGGTTAATTGCTTTTTATCCTACTGAAACAGGAACTTGTCTTGCTGTACATTTAACAATTCGGAATTAACGAATACCTTTGTAGGCATAATTACTGTGTTATCCCTAATTTTTTTATTTTTGTAGGTTTGGCACTTATAACAGCAAATGAGGCACTGCTTTGGACAGATGGACGGTATTTTTTGCAGGCAGAAAAACAGCTTAGCAACGAATGGAAGCTCATGCGTGTAGGAGAAGACCCTACAGTTGATATCTGGATGGCTGATGTGAGATTTCTCTGAGTTTACATATCGGTTTCCTGTTAAATTAGAGATTTATATATGCATGATTTTTGAATTGTTACTCTTATGTTCGGATGATAATTTTTGTTTTCCCTATAAATTCACCATTTTTCTGGATACTCTGTGATATCTTGAGTTGTTTGCTGTTTGCTCATTGGTCACTCTAACTGAATCTTGTTATTATGTACTAGAATCTAGCAAGTAATGCAGCAATTGGTGTTGATCCTTGGTGCATATCAGTTGATACTGCACAGAAATGGGAGCGTGCTTTTGCTAAGAAACAGCAAAAGTTGATTCAAACTGCGACTAACCTGGTAGATGAAGTTTGGACAAGTAGACCACCACCTGAAACAAATCCTGTTGTTGTGCAACCACTGGAATTTGCTGGTCGTTCTGTTGAAGATAAACTAAAGGATTTGAGGGAAGAACTTATGCAGGAAAAAGCCCGTGCTATTGTGCTTACTGCATTAGATGAGGCAAGCCGTATTGACTTTCAAATTTATAGTTTTTTAATGGTAACTTTGTGTGTTTTTAGTCCTTCTGTAATTTAGATGATTATGATTTCAGGTCGCATGGCTGTATAATGTCCGTGGCTCTGATGTTGACTACAGCCCCGTTGTACATGCATATGCTATAGTAACGTCGGCTGCAGCTTTCTTTTATGTCGACAAGAGAAAGGTGTCTTCTGAGGTTAGTCTACTTTAATATTCTTTTTTTTTTCTTTCTTTTTTGTGATGATACCGTGGTCTCAAGTTTATACAATCTGCAGGTAAGCTCTTACATGGAGAAAAATGGTATTGAAGTGCGGGATTATGGTGAAGTTAGCTCAGATGCAGCTTTACTTGCATCCAACAAGCTTTCTTATTCCAATGCCGCCAAAGAAAATGCACATGATATTTCGCAAAACCCGAACGATCTCATATGGGTTGATCCTGGTTCATGCTTTGCTTTGTATTCAAAACTGAATCTTGATAAAGTTTTCCTGCATTCATCACCTTTGGCCCTTGCCAAAGCCCTAAAGGTATGTTCCTCTCTCTGAAAAGCACCGAGATGTTTTTTGCCTTTCATTTTGTGATTTTTCTGGCCAGAACCATAACCTAAGTAAGATGCTTGTGGGTCCTTACATGTTTTTTCATATTTTCCTATTTACCTTTTCAAATTACCGAGTACTTCAATTAACAAAAAGTACGGACACCAATATCACTATGCAATGCTACAATACTGAACACTAGCTTCTATGATAGTTCTATCGATCATTCTTGCAATCCATGTTGGCAGTGTCTTTATAATTAGGCCTCAAACTGTATTTTGGTGAATGATGCTTATTTTTGTGCTTTTAAGTAGGGCGTACAGTATGCAATGCAATGCCTCAAATCTAGAACTTGAGAAATCATGTTATATCTTAAATTTCATGTTCCTAAGTATGATGGCAATCATGTTATATCTTAAATTTAGAACATTCTTGTTCAATTATGGAAAATACAAGAAGATCAACTAAAACATGTATAGCAAGTACAGATAGGAAAATATAAGTGTGTTTGAATAACATTGGAATCAGATGTATTATGAGTTTAAACTATCTGCAGTCATTTTTACCAATATCTGTCTTTCTGTTTACTGTATGTTTGACCATACTTTCAGAATCCTGTTGAGATTGAAGGACTGAAGAATGCACACATTCGAGATGGGGCAGCTGTTGTGCAGTATCTTGTTTGGCTGGACAAACAGGTAAAGGAATAACTACTGGAATAGTGCATGTTTGATTTGATTAATGAAGATTGGTGTTCCATTTTCGATTTATGTTACATCTTTCGTCCATTGCAGATATGCCCTATATTTCACTCACTCAATATCCTTAGTTAATGATTATTGCAATCTCTAACTAGTAATTACACATTCTTTCTGATACACTTTGTTAAAAGAGGATTTATGAACTGTTATTGATTCATCTTTTTGGTTGCCCTCAGATGCAGGAAATCTATGGGGCTTCTGGTTACTTTGTTGACAGTGAGGTCAACAAGAATGACAAATTGTAAGTTTGTTGTACCAATGTTTATTTGCCTAATGAATGGGGAATATCGTTTTTGGTCACTTGTAATTAAATTTCTCCTTGGGTTCATGTTTAACAGTGATGTATTCTTCTCTTACTTTTGCTGGTGCTTGTTTTTCTCTCTTCCGAGGAACCAATTCTGAGTTCTAAGCAAATCAGCTTTGAACCCTGATAAGCGTAATTCCCTTCCACAATCTTAATCCAACGTGTTCCTTTTCTAATAATGCAGGAGAACAGGAAAACTTACTGAAGTTTCGGTGAGTGATAAGCTAGAAGAGTTCCGTGCATCCAAAGAGGTATTAGCTTAACTTATTCATCAAAGGGAATTGAGGAACACTGAAATAAGTTGCTTCCGTATTTTATATCATATATTCCAAATTTTATTTGGTGGCATGTCTTGGGGATATTGTGTGCTCAAATAAAATAAAAATCTATAGTTCAGTTCATGGACTTCCCGTATTTGCAGAAGTCGAGCACGTGAATAACTCTTTATAGTAACTTGGCCCATCTTTGATTTAACAGCATTTTAGGGGGTTGAGTTTCCCTACGATCTCTTCAGTTGGTCCAAATGGTGCGGTTATACATTATTCTCCGGAGCCGGAAACATGCGCTGAACTTGATCCGAATAGCATGTACCTGTTTGATTCGGGAGCGCAGGTGCATCTCCTCTCCTTCTTTCTTTAGTTCTTATCATTTATTAAAACTTTTTCTGCATGTTGATTTCCTTATACCAATTTTCTTGGTGGCTCTAAAGTATGTAGATGGAACAACCGACATTACTCGGACAGTGCATTTCGGAAAACCAACATCACATGAGAAAGCATGTTATACTGCGGTATGTAGAAATTAGTTTTCTATCAAGTTTAAAAACATTTATTTTAATTCGTTTTACTTTGTACTTAATTTGCGTCAAATATAGGTTCTCAAGGGCCACATTGGCTTGGGTAATGCTCGATTTCCCAATGGAACCACCGGTAAAGATTGTTTTTTTCCTCGGCAAATAATATTTTAACTGAATTATATTAAAGATTTCCCGTAAAATCCAACAATAATGGGCTGGTTTTTTAAGAATTATGTGAAACCTTCTGTTCTTGATCGCTGCAATTCCTCTTTCAGGTCATGTTCTTGATGTTCTTGCCCGCATTCCATTGTGGAAGGATGGTCTTGACTACAGGCATGGAACTGGCCACGGGATAGGTTCTTACCTGAATGTTCATGAAGGTTAGTTGCCATAAAAAAACATTTAACGTCAAATCTAATACAACCTAAATAAATTTTAAATAAATCTAACCTCGAGGATTGTTTTTAACAATTTGCCCTATTTTTAATGTCCACAAATTTATGTTTTCTTTAGGGCCTCATCAAATCAGTTTCAGACCAGCTGCTCGAAATGTGCCATTACAACCTTCAATGACTGTGACAGATGGTAACGAGTCTCTGAAATCTGATTTTTTTTTGTTTGCTTCTTAGCAAAAGGTTTTTGATTTACGACTTTGGTTTCAGAGCCTGGTTATTACGAGGATGGGAACTTCGGCATAAGATTGGAGAACGTGCTTGTTGTAAAAGAAGCCGAAACAAAGTTCAATTTTGGCAACAAGGGTTACTTGTCGTTCGAGCATATAACATGGGTAATGTTTTATTCATCTCTGTTTTGCCCTGCCTTCATCTTTTTATGCTTTCGAAAATTTTAATTTATTTTAATGTTTGGGAAATTCAGGCACCGTATCAGACGAAACTGATGGATTTGAGCCTCCTTGTGCCTGAAGAAGTGGAATGGCTGAACAAGTACCATTACAGATGCAGAGAAATTCTGGCTCCGTTTCTCGATAATTCTGAGATGGAATGGCTCAAGAAAGCTACTGAACCTGTTCTTGCTTGAGTACATCTTTTCCTTACTTTACGACACTCTCTATTCCTAGGACCGTTACTTCCCCATATTTGTTTCAACCCCTAAAGAATTTTAGATCCTTAAACTTCTGTCAAAATCTTACAGTTCTCTCTCTCCTGGTCAAGTGAAATAATGATATATGTCAAGATCTTTTAGGCATGGTGCTTCTTATTTATATAGAGAAAAGCACGATCATTCATACAAGTCCACTTAAATCGTGACGTGATAAATGTCATTTAAGTTTTAATAATATTGTTTCGATTTTAAACGTGAGTTTTACCATTTCCGAAGCTGAAATTGGCAAAGCCCAAAACACAAAAATTTTAAATTCTTTGAGTTAGTTTTTTAATTGAACTTGAATCGCCAAGATTGGATGTTTGATGCGAAAAATATGAATGAACAAATGAATATTGAATAGTCCTCACAACTTTAAATGTTTTTGGAGTCATCAAAAAATCAAAACGCGATTCAATCATATGCAACTTAGGCCTTGTTTGATAGTGCTTCATAACCTCTTAACAAGATCCATTTCTTATTCGGTCAGATCTCTCGATATTCAGTGCATTTGGTTTGACAATTTGAATGGCTCCAATTGTCTCTTACCGATTCAGTTCAAAAAGTTGAACTTGTTCGATCAGATTCGATCAGAGCCTTGAACGAAATTGAGACAAATCTCTCCTTTTATAAATTGGGTATTCCAACTATCTTCATGCAGTTGAATTATATATCAATTTATTATACGTAGCGGGGTTTTTAATTAGTTTTAAAAATCTCACATTTACATAGTGTAGATTAAGGTAGTTTTTCTTATATTGTAGTGTCATATAAGCTAAAATATTATTAAATTTGATTATTCACTTATTTGTATATGTTTTGGATGTGAGAATGTAAGTTCTCCCTATAATTATTTAAAGGGAATTGAATTTTTTATTTTTCTTTTCTATGATTCAATTTACTGAAATAATAATTGTCTTATATGTGTATGTCAAATGCATAGAACAAGAATCACCTAAGCCACAATTTTTTTTTTAATTAAATGTATCTTATTTAACAATTAAAAGTTCATAGTATTTTTTTTATTTAGACATTATATTATTGATAATCAATTACTAGATAAAGTCATTTGTTATAACTTATAACAATTCCAACGGGTAATATAGTAAAATTATATCATTCAGATGTAAAATTACTTTTAGTTATCAAACAAACTTAAACATTCAGCATTCATTATTTAGATATTGGTCTTAATCATTCAGATATGTATTCAACATTCAGTGTTCAGCGCTTAATTCTACCAAACATAGCCTTAATCTAGCTGATTCAAAAGATAAGACTTACAATAACATATAAACTTCAGGGGAGCTGAGCCTTCTTTGACGAGGATGCTAGAAAAATAACTCGAAGACCAACCACTTATTTTACTTCGATAACGATCGACACAAAAGCGACACAGTGCTACGCCATTTGCACGTGGAGCAATGAACAAAACGAGTCCTACTAGTCGGAAGATGCTAAACAATTGTTTGGAATTACTGAAAATGGCTGTCACATTAAAAGCCAAGCGTGGGATGTTACCAACCCTAGAAGCATATTTGCTTGTCCAAACAAAAACATATCACATGGTGAAGAAGGGCCCCTGTAATAATATACTTATCTTTGACCAAACAGAAAAAATACATTCAAGAATTGGACACAAAAAGAAAAATAACAAAATAAAAAATAAAAAATGGTTTATAATCTCAAAGTATAATCAGATCATCTATTGCAAATCATATTACAGGAACCAGAGCTGCTTTTCTGGGTAATTCAACCTGAGAAAACAACAACACGAAGCACAACTCGGGTTTTCGAACGTTTTTGTTTTTGTACATGGCAATCTACCGGAAAAAAAAAATGAAAAAAAGAAGTAATAATAATATAACAAATTTCACATTTTCAAGAATGCTTAAACACCATTCAGCTGCTTCAAACCTAATGCAATCAAGAATTCGATTCTAACAAAGCTTTTTTCTTTTTTACTTTAACCAAATTGTCGTGGTCGTCGTCTTTTTTTTTTTTTTTTTTTTTCGTGTGATCTTAATAGGCACTAGGTTTTCCACTACCAAGTGTGAGCTCCAAATCATCCATTCCCACTTCGTGTATTCTCTCACCTTCCCACGCCTTAACCGCACCACCGTTCTCGAACTCAAACTCGGGCCCACACGCCCTCTTCGCCGCAGCTCCCCATCCAAACTCGGCACCGTTCGCAGAACTCTGCTGAGATTTCACGAGGTTGTAAGTAGGCGAAGTGGGCACAGTCTGAAAACTGCCCCACCGCGAGCAAGAAGAGTTCACCGTAGAAATATCCGACTCGTCGCACTCCGGTATCGGAACAGGCGTAAAAAACCGCCTCCGGCGCGTCGGGCTGGACGGAGCAGAGGCGGCAAAAATAGGGTGCAGAAAAGAATTCAACGACGACATATTCGAAGCGTTCGTCTCCCAGTAAGGCTTCGGCTTCGAGTTTCTCGTGGGAGACGAAAGCGGCGGGGTCACCGGAGCACTGTTCGATATCCGAAGAGGCGGGAGCGAAGAAGGGATCGAAGATAAGTTCTGAAGGAATGGGAGAATGTACGAGGTGGGGTTTTTGTTCCGGTGAGTTGGGCTTGTAGGGTAAGAAGGTGCTGGACTCGGGAAAGCCGAAGAATTCGGGCTTGGTTGGATTGAAGAACAGAGGCTTATGTTTCTTGATTCTGTTAATGTGTCTGATGGGGGTGGCTTGCATCCCTGCACCAAAGCGGTAATTGTGTCAGGAATTAGGGGTAAAATAGTCATTTTCAGACTTTCCGGTAACCGCCATTGAAACAAAAACAAATTAGGGATCGGAGTAGATCTGGATCCGAGAATATATACATACATATGAATATATGATCGAGAAACAATTCAATTCAAATTAAAATCGACAAAAAAAAAAGAAAAACAGAAAATGAAATAAAAGTACCTTGCGATAAGTGGTGCCGTCGTCTTCGACAACCCAGCCGGCCTCGGAGCAGAGGGCTTTCAGCACTTCGTTGTTGTCGCAGTGTTTGGGAAGCTTGTAATTGCCCTGAGATCGAAGTCCGGCGTATATCTTGGCGGCGATGGCTCTCCTCCGCCTCTCTCTCTTCTTGTTGTTCTCTCTCTCCTTCCAAGTCGGCAGACGCCCCGTCGATGAACCGCCGGCCGTCATTTTGTTAAAAAAATGAAATTGATCTCCTCCGCCGCCGGAAATAGCCCCAATTCACTCACCAATTCACTTAATTGAGCTCTCTCTCTCTCTCTCTCTCTGTGTATTCTCTCTCTAGAATAGTGAGAGTAGTTGGAGGGAAGGAGGAGAGAGAAAGGGGGTGGGGGATTTGAACAGGATGGTCACGAGGACGACGGCCTCCCCACGCTTTATTGCTATTTCTTCTACTCTACTATTTCTTCTTCCTATTTTTCTAATTAAATAAAAATAATTAAATTCTAGATTTATAGAAAAAAAATATATGAAATTAAAGTAACACACGCAAATGTCAATAATTCAATAGTTGGTGGAGCAATAAATATTCATTTTACCCCTTTTCTCATAAGTATTGGTAATTAATTATTTGTCACCAATTTAAATCTATTTATCAAATTTATTTACGTCACACATAGTTAATTTAGTGTAATTTTTATATATTTTTTTTATGATTTTCATTTTGATGTAATTTATTTATTTAGTGTACTTCAATCTAAATCAAATATATTGAAAAAAATTAAAAATCAGAAGATTGGATTTTTAATTCGGATTTTATGATGATTGATTTCTGCTAAAATAATGATTGAGAATATTATTGAAATAGTGTATATACATGTATGTGTGTGTATATATATATATGCAGATAGATAGATACAAAGAAAGCCACAACTTTTATGTAAGAACACATGCAAGAGGGGTCAGTATATGCATGCACATGCCTTGTCGATTGGTATTGGTGTAATTAATTCACATTGCTTTAGGGTTTAGTCTACCATGCACCCACCCCCACCTCTATATCAATATCAAACAACCTTTTATACTCCCATTTTAGGTTATCATTAATTAATTATTTATAATATAAATAACATATTTGTATTTTTTTTTTTGGATATGGTCCTATGGATATTGACAAGAATAAAAGAGACTAAAAAGAATTAAATATATAATCCAATGAGACTATAGAATTTAATTTTACTAAATAAACACCCATACCTGGGCTTTTGTTTAAATATATAGAAGTTTAGTCTATATTTGTTGAGTAAAACTCTACATACTGGGCTTCGAAATATATCTTCAATTAAATATTAATTAGTGGTAAATAAATAGATTATTATCATGCTTGGTAAATAATTCAATTTTTGTTAACAAGGAAACTGCAATCACACATATGCATTGGATAAAACTCCGTTCTCATGCAATAATAACCTACAAATCATACGACTTTTTTTAAAATTTGTATTCGACAATTTCGTGTGCAAATGATTGATTTTCTCAATACTATACCGGATGGAATACACAAACACAATACACATTCAATTTCACTAGAATTGAGAGAATTGTAACTCATAAATGCAACTCCAATTCTTTATAGTTGTATTTGGATTAAAGAATTTGAGGAAATAATATTTAAATTGATAATAATATATTGAGCTTGTGTGAATCAATTCATTTAACAAAGAATGTTAAATGTTAAGTTAGATTTCCATCAATTTTGATCCGAATAGGAATGTAGCCTACGAGACGAGGTCTGTTAAGGTCCAACCAAAGGCTTGGCTCAAAAGACAGAAGCCACCAAGGCCCACTAAGGTGTGCGGCCTAAAAAATATCCCACGCCAAAGACCCGTCCTTGTTAATGCGACCGAGCAAAAGGGACGAGTTGCTGAGGACCGAGCGGACATATGGTTCTCGGGGAAACGCCATGATGGCTTTGTCTAAAAGTTTTATGACTCTAGCTAGCTCGTCATATCTTCAAATCCTAATAGTTTCAAATGAGTTTTAAATGAAATTAACGACGGAATGAAAAAAGAAATTGGATTGGTTAAGAAAAAGAATCGAGAGTGAAAAATAGAACCTTGTACAACATAGAAATTTCCAAATCTTCCCACCAATCATCATATAAGATTTTTTTAACTGCAATAATAATAATTCCACATCGCTTCTCTCTCTTCTTTCTCTTCTCTCCATTGTTGACTGAGACTAATCCACATTTCCTTCAACTCTCTTCTCGGACTAATAATCAAATAAATACAAAACCCGTTACAGATAATATTTTATTTAATTTTAATACACCTGTTTTCTCATACGTTATTATTCGTTTGCTGGCTTGAAGATTCTCTTTCGGGGGTCAACACAAATAAATAAATCACGTCGCCGCCGTGATGGGTGCAAGATCCGCCGCAGAGGGCAATCCCATAATCCGAAACACCTTATTAATTGA
The DNA here is from genome assembly GCF_000504015.1 of Erythranthe guttata. Next base: position 2,854,712 of record NW_012192872.1, on the reverse strand, counting down.
TTGATTTTATGGGACTTACCTCAAGGGCACAGAGATTTCGTGGGCCTTCTTCCTATTTTCGATCCAAGAATCTGCTTCCCAGTAATCTTGTTACCATGAAGTGAGTTTTTTTTTTTTTCGATTTCTGCCCACGTTTGTATTTTTCTTGTCGGATTTCTCTATTTGAATCGTGTGCTCTCTGCTTTCTGTTCGTTGATTGGTGTTTCTTGTTATATGGTATGACAGTTGGGTTTTTCTGATTGGATACGGGTTGACCCGTTTTCTTGCTTTTTTGGGTTGTGATATTATTTATGAGGTGTATGTAGTTCAAAGATTGATTGATGGGCATCCTTGTTAGAATCTTGCATAAGATTTAGTACCCAGTTTGCCTGATGTAATAGATTCCCAAGTAAAGATTCTTGTTTTGGCAATCCCACGCGGTTAATGCTTTTGGATTTCATTTTCTTGTTTTGGGTGTGATTTTTCATTTACTCTCTCTCTCTCTCTCTCTCTCTCTCTGAAGTTGAAATTACTCAATGGCTTTCTTTAATTCCATCTCTTCTGCTAAATGAATGTTCTACTGCACCCCCTTTCGTCGCCACATCACCGATCACGTTTTCTAGGCACACATTCCATTGTCGAATGTTAAGCGCATATTTCACAACCTATTTGGTTTCCGAAATCCGTTGTTTTTTGCATATCGGTTATCGTAATTACCACCCGAAATTATTCTTCACAACGTGTAACATACTTACATTTCTTGCATTTCATCTTACGCGACAAAGAATGTCCAACATTCACTAATTCAAACGTGCGAGTCGAAAATTAATCGTATACACTACAGGACAAAAACAATATTCGGAATTTCTCTCTCTCTGGTAATCATAAACATGGCTGCAATAATGGAGCGAGCGGACGAGAATCTCCTCCCGGCAGTCTACAAAGAAGTCAGCGAAGCATTCGCCGCAGGCCCCTCGGATCTCGGATACCTAACGTTCATCCGCAACTTCGTACAGGGTCTCGCCTCGCCTCTAGCAGGGGTACTAGCCATAAACTACGACCGACCAACCGTTCTCGCTATCGGCATTCTCTGCTGGGCCCTCTCCACAGCAGCCGTGGGCGCCAGCAAGTACTTCTTCCAGGTTGCCTTCTGGAGGGCCGTTAATGGTTTCGGCCTGGCGATAGTGATTCCGGCGCTCCAGTCTTTTATCGCCGATAGCTACAAGGATGGTGTGAGAGGTGCTGGGTTCGGATTCTTAAACCTCATCGGAACCGTCGGCGGCATAGGTGGCGGTGCTATTGCCACCGTTATGGCCGGTGGTGAGTACTGGGGGGTGGCTGGGTGGCGGTGCTCGTTTGTCATGATGGGGGCTTTGAGCTGCTTGATCGCGTTTCTCGTTTTTCAGTTTGTCGTTGATCCGAGGCGGATTAACGGTGGTTCGAATGATGCTAGCAAGATGTCTGAAAGGTACTGCTTTTTTTAACACATTACAATTTTATTTTTATTTTTTTTCGGTGTAATGCTTGGTTGTTTATTGGGTGAAAATTTGTTGTTTTTAGGGAGAATTTGATAGAGAATAAAAGTTTAAGATCTTCGACGGTGTGGTGGGAATCGTGGGTAGCGATGAAAACGGTGATGAAAGTGCCGACTTTTCAGTTCATTGTTTTACAGGGTCTAGTCGGATCGATCCCTTGGACCGCCATGGTTTTCATCACCTTGTGGTTCGAACTCATCGGTATAGTTTTCTCTTCGAATTTCCTGTTTTTTTTTTTCTTTTTTCTTTTTACGACTCGTGGTTTCGAGCAATCAAGAGACCATGCATTTTTTTTCCAATTTTTCCTAAACAAATTTGCGAAAGTTGCCTCTACAACCGTCACAAACCGGTTCGACCCGGGCCCGGACCCGGACCCGGACCCGGACCCGTGCCCGTTTCTACTTCACGAGATCTCACATTGATTAAATTCTAACACGAAAAATGCGCAGGTTTCGACCACAACAGCTCCGCAACGCTAGTCGGCCTCTTTGCCGCGGGATGCGCGCTAGGCTCTTTCCTCGGCGGAGTGATAGCCGATAGAATATCCCTAAAATACCCTCACTCGGGGAGGATAATGTGCGCACAGTTCAGTTCATTCATGGGCATCCCATTCTGCATATTCCTCCTAAGTATCATACCCCAACAAGTCTCGAGTTATTACACGTACGCCACCACGCTCTTCCTGATGGGCCTCACCGTAAGCTGGTGCGCCACCGCCGCAAACGGGCCCATGTTCGCTGAGGTGGTCCCGCCGAAGCACCGTACCATGATCTACGCATTCGATAGGGCGTTTGAAGTGTCCTTTTCGTCTTTCGCCGCTCCGATTGTGGGGATACTTGCGGAGAAGGTTTACGGGTACGACCCGAAGACCGTGGACCCCGTTTCGGGGTCCGCGAAGGAGGCGATGGCTCTGTCGAGGGGGCTTTTGGCGATGATGGTGGTCCCCACGGGTTTGTGCTGCCTTTTTTATAGCCCTTTGTATTGGACTTTTAAGCAGGATAAGGAGAATGCTAGGATTGCAGCTGTCAAGGAAACTGAGATGCTGTGATTTTTTTCTTTTTATTTTTATTTTAATTTATTTTTGGGGAATTTTATTTTCATCTTCTGATGAATTTTGTGACAGTAGATAGGAATTCTTGTTTATGATACATTTCGTATCAAATTTGAGAATCTTGGATTTGATGGTAGTACCACAATCTTGAAATTTTCTTTCAGATGCAAACAGATAGTGAGTATTGTAAATTTGCACTAGCCATTTAGACTATGAAAGTCGGATGGAACAGGATCGGAATTAACTTTTTAGAAATTTCTAACGTTTTTTGGAAATACTAAACTAATTCCAATTCCAAAATTTTCGAAATTTAGAATTCATTCCAATTCCACGAGCTATGGAATTTTCAGAAACCATTTATGAGTTTTAACATTTTAAAAGGTTTCGTTAACTTTCATAAAATTTCAAAAATAAGAACATCCACTTTCATAAATTCATAAAGCTATAACATCGGAATTTTCAAAATTAATTCAGATCAGATATCGAAAATTCCAAATATTTTTAAATTATTCCAATTCCAATCTAAAATATTGGAAATCTGATTTTTGGAAATCAGAATGAGAAAAATTGTTCCAAAATCGGAAAATTTCGGATCAGAACTGGCGGAAAATGAAAATTTTATTCCAACCTTCAACCCTAGCCATTTATAAAATTAAATAATTGACTAGATAACTATTAATAATAAAAAAAAAAGTATCAGAAGTGGAAATCAAGCCGATTTTTGTTTATTAAAGTGAAAAATTAATCTTACTTTCTCTCTGGAAAAAAATAAAAATCCAAATTTCAGAAATTGGAATTATTTTTTTATTTATCAAAATCGGGATTCTTTCGAAAGTCCATTAATAAAATTGATATTATAACTTTTTTTCAATTGTGTTCGGAATCATGTGTAGAAATAAAAATGTATACGAAATATAAATCTCTAATATATTCCAATTTCGATTTAAAAATAAAATAAATAGAATTCTCATAATTGGATTTTTTGTTGCATTTTCCACCTACTATTACCAAAGTTCTTTAATTGGCTCATGGAATCAAATTTCTCTAATACCACCCAACTTCTCCATTCTTACAAAATAAGCCCTATAGTTTTCCATTTTACCCCTATCACCCCTCTTCGAAGGTCTAAGCCCAAAGTCTCAGTAAAGACCAGCCACACTATATACGGGTACTGCTTCACTCTTCGACCACCCACAAATTCCTACAATGGCAGCCCCGAAATCCGTCGCTGTTTTCTTCGCCGTGCTGAATCTGATCTCACTTCTGCCGTTTATCGCGTTCTCATTCTCCCCCGATCAACCGACGGATCGCAAAATTCTGGTTCTGCTCGACGATCTATCCCTCAAATCGTCGCATTCCATTTTCTTCAACACGCTCCAATCTCGCGGATTCGACCTAGATTTCAAGCTCGCCGACGATCCCTCCATCGCCGTCAAGCGATACGGCCAGTACTTGTACGATGGCCTCGTTCTCTTCTCTCCTTCTGCCGATCGTAAGTTCATTTTTGTAAATTTATTGTTTTTTTTTTAATAAAGCGTTAATGCGGAATCTGAATAAATCATAAGGTGATTTTACTTTGAAATCCGTCAATTTTGTTTTAATTGATGGTTGAGAGATTTGTCTAGGGTTTGGTGGGTCGTTGAATATTGAGGGGGTTTTGGATTTCGTTGACTCGGGGCATGACTTGATTTTGGCCGGGGATTCAAATGCATCTGATTTGATCCGTAACATTGCTGCTGAATGCGGCGTCGAATTTGATGAGGTTGGTCACATTTTTTTTCATTCAATTTTTCTGATTATTCTCCTCTCAGATGTCATTTCATTTTCTTATTGAAGATGAATCCTATTTTAAGAAATTGAGGCTTTGGGATTGAAATGTTGCCTTCCAGTGTAAAATTTCTTTCGGAAAAATTGCAATTTTTTGTGAATATAGTAAATGCTGTGAGGTTTAGATATAGATAATCTGTACGCGCGCTCCCAAGTTCATGAGGGGAAACTTCACAAGATTGGTTTTTTCTTGTGACCAGTTTATTGTTCGAAGACCAATCAATACTCAATAGTTCATAATCTGTTTTGTTTTTCTACTTTTTAATGGCAGCATTCCATTTGTTATGCGGTAAATTTGGTTACTTATTACTCTTTTGAAGCTGTACTTTTTCGTGGAATGAATGATTTGTTCTCTCTGTTGCCATAATCGGCAAGTGGCAACAAACAGAGTCAGACGGCACAGAAACAACACTGTTAAATTGCTCAATTAAAAAAATGTCTGTATGTTTATAAGTGGATATATATATATATATATATATATATATATATATATATATATATATATATATATATATATATATATATATATATATATATATATATATATATATATCTCCTTCTAGAGCCAGTGTAAAATAACAAAAGCTCTGTAATTGACTCCTCGTAGTTATAAAAAATTCCTTCATAGATTTCTTTGATAGTTATCCAGTTTTGATGCCCTATCTTTTGGCACTTGCTTTTTCCATTAATATATGTTGACGACGTTTTCTGTTTTGCAGGATACCTCTGCAATGGTCATTGATCATGCTGGTTATGCTGTCTCAGAAACTGAGGGAGACCATACATTGATTGCTTCCGATGAGTTTATTCAATCTGATGTTATCCTGGGAAGTAAAAAGCTCGAGGTATGTCATGGATAAGTGTATTATACAAATAATATTGCATATGTTTGGGATCATGTTTGACTCATCATGTAGATTCATGTGTCTCAACATTGATAAAAATATTGTATTCCATGATTTGGCACGGCGAGGGTAAAAAAATCACTTTTTTTTGTGAATTTTACATTGGCATCAGACTTAACAAACTTACTTCTGTTAGTGATGCAACCTTGTTGTTTGTTAAACAGGCCCCTGTGCTTTTCAAAGGAATTGGGCATTCATTGAACCCCGAAAATAGCTTGGTAATGTGCAAGATAATAATATTACTGCTGTAGCTTTTCTACGCAACAAGGCGTGGATACTTTTGCATGATACTGTCTTTATTGTCTTATTTTTTCCCTTTCTTCTTCTCTTTCTGATTTGTAGGTCTTGAAGGTTCTTTCTGCATCCTCATCTGCTTATTCTGCTAATCCAACTTCAAAGTTGTCGAACCCACCATCCCTTACTGGCACATCTATCTCATTAGTTTCAGTCGTACAGGTTTGTGGTTGTTTTCATTCACTGCTGTTCTACATGTATTCTCGTAAATTATCAACTACTTTGACTTTCAGATTCCAATAGATACCTAGAGGATTATACTTTCCACTTTTGGAAAAGGATTTGCATAGGTTTCAGTTGGCTGTCTTAGAAATTGAAACAGAGAATAAATGATTAGTCAGTGAATTAATAGTAAAAAAATATAATCCTACAATTTGAATTTGCTATGACTACATTGAAATTAAAGTAGTTTGAAGGGGCAGGTTGTCAATTGTAATAACTGACGCCTGCTTTTGATCCACTTTTAGAAGCCTAAGGTTCCGAACTATTTGCCATATCTTTCACATTCTATTCAGGCCGAACCTTTTTCTCTCACAAAAAATTGAATAATATTACATACTTTTCATGTTCTTATTAAACATTGTGAATTATGTTACATCCATCGGTGCCATTAACTTTGTAGCCAATCAGTGCAATATCTTCTGGTTAAACTGCACAAAGTATGATATCTATTTGCTTTGTCATTTATTCCAGATTAGGTTGAATATTACGGTGATAATGAAATGCTTTCTGTGACAATCATGTTTTGATGATATTAGTATATCTTATCATTTTAAGAGTGTCGAGTGACAATCCCTATAATTCCTGTTATGTGTTGATGACATTGTTATAAATCGCAGGCTAGGAATAATGCAAGAATTATGATCTCTGGATCGTTGGGCCTGTTTAGCAACAGGTACGCTGTGGCTGAGAAAGCTTATTTTATTAATATTTCCTGGTCAAATCTTTTAGGAAATGACTCCTTACACCACTTGACACCAGAAAAGAGAACTTTCTTACCATAGTGCTTGTTTGTTTTTCTTCACCAGGTTATTCAGATCAGGAGTGCAGAAGATTGGGAGCCTGAATAAGTGAGTGGATATATACGACAAATGTCATTTAGCACGCATTCCATTTATTAAACTGAATTGTTGTTTCCTGTTGAGTTATCATTGTTTTTTCGTTTACAAGGAAAGGATAATATGCTGTTAGTAGCTCAGAGTAATATTATCTTTTTTGTGTGTATGAAAGTACTGTGCTTACTTCACAGATCCAATCATTTTACTTCATTAGGTGAATTCGTTTTGCTTTTTTTTCTTTGGGTTAGATACTAACGGGCCATATTAAATGTGTGCACAGATATGAAAAATCTGGCAATGAGCAATTTGTCACTGAACTTAGCAAATGGATCTTCCATGAAAGAGGTCATCTGAAGGTGATCTATTTCTTTTAGTGTTTCTTCAACTTGTTTATTATTTTCTCTATTCTTCAAATGCTTGAATTAATAGATTATTTAATTTCTTAGGCTGTCCACCTGAAACACAACAAGATTGGCGAAACAGAAGAGCCTTCAATTTACAGGATCAACGATGACCTGGTAATCCCTCCGCCCATACACACACACACACAAGTGGAAAGAAAGAAATCATATATATGAAAATACGAGCGAAATAGAGCGTCCGTTTCTTTTTTCTTCTGAAACCATGATATAATTGCAGGAATTTTCTGTAGAAATATTTGAATGGTCTGGCACTAGTTGGGTACCATATGTTGCGAATGACGTTCAAGTGCAATTCTACATGATGAGCCCCTATGTCTTGAAAACGTTATCAACCAATCAAAAGGTGTTGTTTCATTTCTATGTGCATTGAACATTTATTTATCGACACCTGGCTCCTCACTTCCATGTATGTGTTTTTTGAATTTGCTAGGGGCTTTATCACACTTCATTTAAGGTACCAGATGTTTACGGGGTTTTCCAGTTTAAGATCGAGTATCAGAGGCTCGGATACACTACCTTATCTCTGTCAAAACAGGTAAACATTCATTCCTGTGTTAGTTTTCACAAATTTTGTTAGCCGAGCCAATGGATAATACTATTCTTGCTCGATTTATAATGTTTTCCCAGTGATATTTTGGGTAAAAAACACATTTGCATATAAACATGCATCGTTAATAAAAGGAAGTTCGAATGTAGAGAA
>NW_012192872.1:2816614-2842981 GCF_000504015.1 Erythranthe guttata | reverse complement strand
CATACTATATATATTATATTGATACTATCTATACTATGATAGATATATTGATACTATCTATATATATTGATACTTACATTGATATTATACGATATTGATATTATACTATCTATATTATGGTACAAATATTAATATTAATACTAATATTAATACTAATACTAATACTAATACAAATATTAATAATAATTGATATTAATAATAATATTGATACTAATACTAATACTCATACTAATACTCGTACCAATACTAATACTAATTCTAATAATAAAACTAAAATTAATACTAATATTCATATTGAGACTAATACTAATACTAAGAATAAGACTAATACTGATATTAATACTAATAATAATATTGATACTTACATTGATAATTACAGTGACATTGATACTAATATTAATACTAATACTAATACTAATACTAATACCAATACTAATACTAATATTGATATTGATATTGATACTAATATCGATACTCATATTGATATTCATAGTAATACTAATACTAATATTCATACTCTGATACTTATACTAATATTGATACTCATACTAATATGATATTCATACTCATACTGATACTCACAATCATACTGATACCCGTACTAATACTGATACGAATATTGATATTGATACTGATACTAATACTGATATTGATACTGATAGTGATACTAATATCGATAATGATATAGATATTGATATTGATACTGATACTGATATTGATATTGATACAAATGTTGATACTGATACTGATACTAATACTGATACGGATACGAATACTTAAACTGAAACTGATACTGATATTGATACTGATACTGATAATGATAATGATACTGATATTGATACTAATATTGATACCGATACTAATATCGATACCGGTGTCGATGCCGATGCTGATACCGATACTGATGCCGATACTAATGTCGATACCGATAATGATATCGATACTGATATTGATATTGATATTGATATTGATATTAGACTAATATTAATATTAATACTAATATTAATACTAATATTAAAACTAATATTAACACTAATATTAATATTAATACTATTACTAATACTAATATTAATACTAATATTATTACTAATACTATTACTAATACTAATATTAATACTAATACTAATACTAATCTTAATATTTATATTAATTCTAATACTAATATGTTAATATTGTTAATGTTAATGCTAATGTACATATTATAATGGTAATACTAATTTTAATATGTTAATCTGGATTTGCTTATGCTAGTTATAATTGTAATACTAATATTATCCAAATTTTATCCTATTCCTAATCCTATTCATAACACTAATCATGATTCTAATCCTAACATAATTCTAATCCTAAACTTATTTCTAACATTAATTATAATCCTAATAATTTTATTACTAATAATACTAATGCTAATGCTAATGTTAATTATAATTATAATTCTAATTTTAATTCTAACCATAATCCTAATCCTAATACTAATCATAATTATAATACGAATACATGTCACTAATTGTAGTACTAATCAATAATCATAATCTTAATTATAATTCAATTACTAATATTAATCATAATCATAATGATAATCCTAATCATAATATTAATTATAATACTATATTAATCCGAATCCTAACTATAGTATTAATACTAATACTAATTCAAAGAATAATAATTATAATCCTAATTTTAATGTTAATACTAATCACAATCCTAATTCTGATTTTGCATCAATGTGTTTGCAATTATCTATTATTTTGTATAAAAACAATTTTATTCAATCTCGCAACTTTTATATCAAATTCCTTATGTGTGGTACCACAAACATCAAAAACACATATTAAATATTATAGAAATTAATATTTAATTATATTATCAAGCTGACATTAAAATTATTTAAAATTGTATAAGGGTATAAGAAAACGTTAAGACGTGAAAAGAACGACAATCGTTGTTAATAGGATAAATTGCGAAACTCCTCATGAACTTAGGCTAAATTACGGAAAGTACCCCCAGTTTAAGGAATCTTTTTTATTCCATGTAATATCCAAAAGACGTGACATTTCTGTTATCTTACTTTGTAAATACAAAATTAGCCTTAGGGGAGATAATAGTAATACTAAAAAGTTGTGAAGCGATGTTATTTAAGAAGAATAAATATTTTCGTGTAAAGTCCCCCTCAGGGTAATTTTTGTCTTTAAAAAGTACCATAAACAAATGTCTTGTGCAGGGTAGAATCTGCATTTTTCGGGGAATATTTCACGTCATAAAAAAAATTCCGTGAATAATCGTACCGTAAGGGGGTCGATGTAAGACGAAAACAACATGAGGAAAATTTTGGTAATTACGAATATGATATTAAATTAGTAAAACAAATAAACATTTTCTCTGGTCATGTTTATGTAAAATATATAATATCAAATAATTTATTCTGAAATATTTTTTTATATAAATCCAAGTTTATGAATTAAAATACAAAATTTTCGTAACACCATCAATCATACAATTATAATACGTGAAGATTTTAAATTGAATTTAAATAAATTTAAATTAAATTAATTACTATTAAAATTAAATTAAAAGAAAGTTGATATATTTAGAGCATTTTATAAATGGTATGATATAAATATATAATAAAATAATTTAATATCTTTTTAATTTTGGAAAATGGTGACATGTTTTTTGATGATTTATTTTCACCAATCAATTTGCCATATGGGAAGAAATTGAATATATGTCACCAATTGAAATCGACAAATGTCAATCAATTAGGTGCGGAATTAAACTTTTATATATTATATAGATAATATTAATATACAATATTAAATTAGTAAAAAAATACATATTCTCTAGTCATGTTCATGTAAAATGTATAATATCAAATAACTTATTCTGCAATATTTTTTGTTAATAAATTCAAGTTTATGAATTAAAATTAATGAAAAATCGTAACACCACCAATTATGCAATTATAATAAGGGAAGATTTTAAATCGAATTTAACTAAATACAAATTAAATTAATTATAAAATTACATTAAAAAATAAATTTATTTAGGGTGTCCAAGAAATTAAGTTGATATATTTAGAGCATTTTATAAATGGTAGGATATAAATATATTAATAAAATAATTAAATATATTTAATTACCTTTAATTTTAGAAAATGATGACATGTTTTTTGATGATTTATTTCCACCAATCAATTCGCCACTTGGGATGAAATTGAAGACATGTCATCAATTGAAATTGCCAAATGTCAATCAATTAACTATGGAATTCAACTTTCATATATTATATAGATTATATAGATTATATTAATATATAATATTAAATTAGTAAAAATATACATATTTTCTAGTCATGTTCATGTCAAATGTCTAATATCAAATAACTTAGAGGGATTTGGGGGAGGGATTTCAAATCCATAATAACAAATCCCTCGGACTTGTTTGGATTGAGGGATTTGGAGATGGATTTCAAATCCACACCCCTCCTTTTTAGTTGATTTTGGAGCAATAGTGATGGATTTCAAATGACTCCAAAATTTGAGTCATTTCAAATCCATTCCCCAAATCAAATCCCTCCCCAAATCCCTCCATCCAAATGGACCCTCAAATAACTTATTATGCAATATTTTTTGTTAATAAATTCAAGTTTATGAATTAAAATTCAAAAAAAATCGTAACACCACCAATTATGCAATTATAATAACGGAATATTTTAAATCGAATTTAACTAAATTCAAATTAAATTAATTATAAAATTAAATTAAAAAATAAATTTTTTTAGGGTTTCCAAGAAAGTTGATATATTTAGAGCATTTTATAAATGGTAAGATATAAATATTTTAATAAAATAATAAAATATATTTAATTCCCTTTAATTTTGGAAAATGATGACATGTTTTTTGATGATTTATTTCCACCAATCAATTCGCCACATGGGATGAAATTGATGACATGTCATCAATTGAAATTGCCAAATGTCAATCAATTAGCTATGCAATTCAACTTTTATATATTATATAGATTGTAGTGATTACTCGTGCAGTCATACCTTGAAAATACTACAAGCCTACAACAATAAAATTATTAAAAGAAATTAATTGCACTTTGCCCCCTCACTGTTTCTTCAATTCGAGAGAATACCCCTATTTATTTCTTATCATTCTTTTATTTCTAATTCAATTCGATTTATATCTTCTTCTTCTTCTTTTGGGTCTGAAATAGCAACCAACCTCGCAGAATAGCAACTAATTTATGTTCTACCAAAATCAATAATGTGGTTGGTAAGAGCTTTTAAGGAGTAAAAGAGATGTATGTAATTTTTTTTTTTCTTTTTCTTTTTCTTGTCTTTATTGTAGTCCTTCAAGGGCATAATAATCAAAATAATAAATAACATATATAAAAAAAATTATAAAAAAAAAAGAGTATTCCAAGCATTATGACAAAATTAAAAAAGACCTTAAAATGAGAACAATAAAAAGAGAGTGGGTGCACTTTCTTAATTGGATAGAGTAAAAGGTACAAAATGGAATTAAAAGAAAAGGTGAAGTGTTGAAAGGAGCTCCTCTAACTTGCAAGAAAATTGGCCAAAACCATGACTTAGTGATATAAGAAGAATGAAAAGTGTTCCGCAAGTGAGTCTGTATCAGTTAATTCGGGTTCGAATTCTCTTATCAACGATCACTAGGTGGCGTTTCTCACGTATGATTCATCTAGTGTGGTTTACGTCTCTCGTGTTTTGTTTATTCGTCTGCTATTAAACGATATTGTAATTTAATTATTAGATATGTTTGGATTTCCTTATAACTATGCATATTGATGACTATTTCACACACTAATGTCAACCAAAATCCGGCCAATTGTTAGTATTAACTAATACGTAAACCAAATCAAACACCCATTAATTAAATTAATTAAAATTTTCATTTATATTTATTGTTTTTTGTCAAAAAAAAAAAAAAAAGATTCCCTTAATTAAGTGCATGACATCAGCACGTGAATCAGCATAGAACTGTTTTCATTACCCCAATTAAACAACACTCTTCATCCTTAGTTTCTCACTCCTCTCTCTCTCTCTCTCCTACTTTCTCTCTCTAACTCAAAAAAAAACACACACACACACACAGTGATTTACAGTGCATACTTTCCGGCAAGAATGAGCCTCCTCAGCCCTATTACAACATGGTCACAAACAAAACCCTCAAAAAATGTCAACATCACCAAATCCAAATCGGCCCCCTTTGCGCCGCCCCCCAATTCTTTCTTTTTCTCGAAACCTCCCGCCGCCAAACAGCCCCTTAGTTTCTCAATCTCGGCCGCCATTGCCACCAGAGAACACAAGGAGGAGGAAGAAGACGATCTCAGGAAAACCACCTTCTCTCCGCCGTTCAATTTCAAGAAATACATGCTCGCGAAGGCGGCCGCCGTCAACGCCGCGCTGGAAGCCGCAGTGTTCATGAGGGATCCCGTCAGAATCCACGAGTCGATGCGGTACTCCCTCCTCGCCGGAGGGAAACGGGTCCGGCCGATGCTCTGCATCGCCGCCTGCGAGCTCGTCGGGGGTTCCGAATCCGCCGCGATGCCGGCGGCTTGCGCCGTCGAGATGATCCACACGATGTCGCTCATCCACGACGACCTCCCCTGTATGGACAACGACGACCTCCGCCGTGGGAAGCCCACCAACCACAAGGTCTACGGCGAGGACGTGGCCGTACTCGCCGGCGACGCGCTTCTGGCATTCGCCTTCGAACACATAGTCGCCGCCACGAAAGGCGTGCCGCCGGAGAAAATTATCAGGGTCGTCGGAGAATTAGCCAAGTGCGTCGGCTCGGAGGGGCTCGTGGCCGGACAGGTGGTGGATATCTCGTCGGAGGGGTCGTCGGAGGTGGGGTTGGATCTTCTGGAGTATATCCATATCCATAAAACCGGCGTCCTTTTGGAGGGGGCGGTGGTTATGGGGGCGGTTATCGGCGGTGCCGGAGACGAAGATGTGGAAAGATTAAGGAAGTTTGCGAGGTGTATCGGGCTGTTGTTTCAGGTCGTTGACGATATTCTTGACGTCACGAAGTCGTCGGAGGAGCTCGGGAAAACCGCCGGAAAAGATTTGGTGGCGGATAAAACGACTTATCCGAAGCTTCTTGGACTCGAGAAATCGAGAGAGATGGCGGAGAGATTGAACACGGAGGCGAAAGAGCAGCTTTTCGGATTTGATCCGATTAAATCTGCTCCCTTGATTGCTCTTGCTAATTACATTGCTTATAGGGAGAATTGAAAATTTGAATTTTTTTTAGTTTTATTATAAAGTTTATACTATATATACTAATTAAATTCAAGAAAATCATGATTCTTGAATGCACAACAATGTTTGAATTATCTAGATGAAAAGCTCTGTTTTGGGCCTTTTGGCCCCCTCCAGACACACTTCATTTTAGTATAAAATTGAGAAATTGTTCGTATTTTGTTGTAGGGCAAATTTCACTTTTCCCTCATTGTTAGTGAAGGGGTGGAGTTTTTGTAATTTCAGATCTTCGACCAAACGGGTTAAAGTCATAGGTTTGAGATTTTCAAGTGCACAACGGGAAATTGATGCAATCGAGAATAAAAAGAGTGAAATGACATCGAGCCAAAGTAAAGGGGAAAATTGGAATTTGTCCTATGTTTATGTTTTTTAATTGGGTTAATTAGTAGAAAAAAAGTAGTGTACCGAATTTCTTCTGTTTAATTTTGCACCATCCTATTTTGTCAAAATTAAGGGTTTACTCCCACTTAAATTGGAAAAGCAAACAAAAATTCCTTGCAAAGTTAGGAAGAAAAACAAGAAGGTCAATTAGGTTAGTTTTATTTGTTTATTATGTCTGAGAAAGGGGTGATGTAGTTTTCTTGTCCTTTTCGTTCCTTTCCCTTTTTTTGTGTGAATATTATATATAGGCTATATTAGGAGATAAGACTAAATTATGACATAGCTCCTCTTGGTTGTTAATGTATATCTTTTAATAGAATTGGTAATAGGTTTTAAGGGTAAATTATTATCAAGGTATGTCAGATGAGTTAAATTATGAAAAAATCTCTTATCATTGGATAATTATAACCACAATTTTCAGCTATGAATCTTTTTATACGTCTATCATTGCGGTGTCAAATCTAGTAGAACTTTTTAGATTATGTGGAATATTCTTTAACATGTATCCGTTTATCCCATTCAAGCTCCACATTTTGAAATAAGATGATAATTGGCTTGTAAGTATCAGATTGTGGTGCATCATAAACAATATTTTAGCACAAAACGAGTACAAATTAGAGATTATTCTACGGAATCTAGAAAATTATATTGAATTTGACACCATAAGAGTGGACATGTAAGAAAATTTATAATTGAAGTGACTCTAATTACCAAAAAATGAGGATTTGTATCCGTAATTTAGTAGTTTATGCCAAGTCTATGGAGCTGCATTTTTGGTCAAAAATTTGGCAGCTAGTCTACCTACATAACTAAGTTTGATTCTCCGGCCATCGGTATTACTTTCAATAATAATTCTTTTTTAATGTCAATTGTAACTTGTAAGCATGTATTAATTGTAATCAAAAGGAAGAGTTCGACGTAAGGAATCCAATGGTGTTTGAATCGTCGAATTTCGATCATCAGATCTAAAGTTACGCCTTTAAGAAGCAAAATCGCCCCTAGACGTACAACTTTTTAACGTGAGCTATAAAAAATTGGTAGTCTACTATACACATTGGGTAGTCAACGAAAATTTGCTCGATCAAATGTGACGGTCAACTATAAGTTTTTCATCAATTAATGTTATTGTTTTCAGTTTAACAACGAGATTACGGTGTTGCTAAATGGAATCCCAAGGACATGACGATTCCACTAAATTTGACAAATAAATTCAAATCTGAAATTACTTAGTAGCTCAACGATGAATATCTACGCGAATATTCTGTTAAAGATTCCGATGAAACGCATATCTACTTCTTCGTCTACCTTACTTCATCACCCAAATCACAGCTTCATCAAATCATTCTTCATTTCAAATCACACAGTAACGGTATCTCGATTCAGTTCACACTCTTCCGCCTCCAATCGTCAAACAAATGGATTCGATTTCAAGGCGTACATGCTCGAAAAGGTAACCGCCGTTAACCAGGCTCTGGATTCGGCACTTCCACTCGCAAACCCCATCGGAATCCACGAAGCGATGCGGTACTCCCTCTTGTCCGGCGGCAAACGGATCTGCCCCATCGTCTGCCTGGCGGCGTGCCGCCTCGTCAGCAGCGACGAATCCGCGGCGATGCCGTCCGCCTGCGCCCTCGAGATGATCCACGCCATGTCTCTGATGCACGACGACCTCCCCTGTATGGACGACGACGGCCTCCGCCGCGGCCGCCCCTCCTGCCACGTCGTCTTCGGCGAACGCGCCGCCGTTCTCGCCGGGTACGCGCTACTCGCCCGCGCGTTCGAGCACATCGCCACCGCCACGCAGGGGACGGCGCCGCCGGGGAGAATCGTCCGTGTCGTCGGCGAAATAGCGCGGCTGATCGGACCGGAGGGGGTCGTCGGCGGACAGGTCGCCGACTTGAAATGCGGCGGCGGAGGCGTGGAGCAGCTGGAGTACATCCACCTGCACAAGACGGCGGCGTCGGTGGAGGCGTCGGCGGTGGCGGGGGCGGTGCTGGGCGGCGCGTGCGAGGAGGAGATCGATAGGCTGAGGAAGTACTCGAGATGTACAGGGCTGATGTTTCAGGTGGTGGACGATATTCTAGATCTGACGAAAAGTTCAGAGGAATTGGGGAAGACGAGTGGGAAGGATAAAGTGGCGGATAAAATGACTTATCCGAAGCTGATTGGGATTGATAAATCGAGGGATTATGCTCACAAGTTGAATAAAGAGGCTCAAGAACAACTCCTAGGGTTTAATCCTGAAAAGGCTGCTCCATTGATTGAGCTAGCCAATTACATTGTTCACAGGCAAAACTGATCGGCCTTCATCTTCTCCCCCTAATTTTTTTTTTTTTTTTTTTTAATATAATCATTGTGTTTTAACTTAATTAGAATATTAGTACTACACCCGTAGTTATTCATCGTAAAACAAATGTTTAATAATAAAAAGGTTTTCAAAATAGTAAGATTAATTGTTGATATGTAATACAAAGAAGTAGAAAATATTAAAAAAAAAAAAAAAAAAACTATTTTGTAGGGTGTCAAAGATGAAATAAGTGAAAAAACTAAACATCGATCTTGAATTTGATCGGTCTTATTGTGTTTGATACAAACCGTCCTAAATGCATGTAACGCATCAAATACTGTGCATTGACCTGCAAAATAGATGGGCCGGGCCGGCTTCCAGCTTAGTAACAATGTTTATTTATTCGATTTGGGCTTTTTAACTATAAGCAGTGTCAAAGGACTTGGGTTTTGAATCAGCAACCCACTTCGGTAAATTTCAAATTAATTGTACCCATAAATTAAAAAAACATAATCGCCGTTGCCGGGGATCGAACCCGGGTCACCCGCGTGACAGGCGGGAATACTTACCACTATACTACAACGACTTTTTTGATAAATTTCTTTCATTCAATTATATGATATCAGTGTTTGAAGAAACAAGAAAATGCATTGAAGGCTAGAGTATTTTTACATGTGTTAATGGACTTTGTTGAACCCCCAGTCCAATTTTTCTAGTTCCAAAGCCCCAAGAGTTGATATAATAAACTTCAATTCTTAGATGGTTAGTTCGAAGTTCATACTGCCGGTCAATGTTACAAAAAATTAAAAAGAATTGACTGGAAAATTTGAATTTCTATTTGAAAATATTTGATTTACTTGAAACCATCCTAGTTAATTTTTACGATACAATAATTCATAAACCAATGAAATTAAGCTAGAAACGGAGACTGTTAAACATTAAAGTTGACCACAAGTGAACACATAATGCGGCGGTCAAATGTCATAGCAGAATAAACAAAGTCTTGGAGAGCAACGAGTGAATTTAAAAATATTATGAATTATGATAATTCAATTTTGAAGTTATTTAAATTATGCACATGGGATGGATAATTTGAAATTAATATTATTGGTCAATGTTCTCTCACAAACCAATATATACAAGGTCCAATATTTGAAAAATAAGAATCACGTGCACATATTAATAAAGATAGAAGAACTCCAATACTTGGACGGTTGGACCAAGTTAGTGCCTTCATTCGATAATACCGTACCAAACAACGGTACTGGAATTTCATGTTTTTCAAATATTTGTATTGTATCGTTCGGTTACTAGACATCAATACCATATACTGTATCAAATATTGGAATGAAAAGAAGAAAAAAAAAAATACTGCATACCAAATATTGAATTTTGAATTCGATTCGATCGATTTACAAGAAACGAGTCCACATTTGCCCCATCCTCGAACGTGAAACACCGTCACCGTCCATAACACCACCCTCAAAATAGCTTAGCTTAAAGCACACATTTTTTTCATTTTATTTTTCTTTTCCCTCACACCATTATTTCAATATTATTGAACACTTACCTACCACTACCAAAAATCAATCACACACCACATCATTCCCACTAACTATAAATATACTATGTATGTTTACCATCTTTTTCCCCACACAATTATTACACACACACATTCTCAAATAGTGTCTGCATAATTCCCACACCTTTTATAAATTACAACTCTTGCCACTCAAAGTAGCATCATCAAGAACTCAAAAAAGATAAATCAAGAATCAATGGCTACTTCATCAGCATCCGCCATTTTCAAGGCCAGTCGTCTTTCTACTTCTTCCGCTAAACTACCACCGTCCACCACCGCCGCCGCCGCCGTCGCCCAGAAACTGCTTTCTTTCCGACCACTCATCAAAAACCCTCTCATTCCTCAACCTCTTAAATTCTCCGCCGCTCAAAGATCTCATTTCTCCTGCAAGAGCGCCCAGATCACCGACCCATCAGACACAAGATCCTGTATGTATATATATTTCTTGTTCGATCTAATCTATGTTAATTAAATTTGTCTTAGAATTGTTTAATTGGGTTTCAGCTAAAATTCAAGAACTGAATGTATATGAAATCAACGAGCGTGATCGTGGCAGCCCGGCTTATCTCCGGTTGAGCCAGAAAACCGTCAATTCCCTCGGCGATCTTGTCCCTTTCAGCAATAAGGTAAGCTGACAAAAAAAAAAAAAAAAAAAAAAAAAAAAAAAAAAAAAAAACTGATTTTTTTTATTTTTTATTACAGGTGTACACAGGGGACATGAAGAAAAGGGCCGGAATAACCGCCGGAATATGCGTTCTGATAAAGAACGAGCCGGAGAAGAAGGGAGACCGTTACGAGGCGATCTACAGCTTCTACTTCGGAGACTACGGCCACATCGCCGTGCAGGGGCCGTACCTCACGTACGAGGACACGTGTCTGGCGGTGACAGGTGGATCTGGAATATTCGAGGGGGCGTACGGACAGGTGAAGCTGCAGCAGATTATCTTCCCTTTCAAGCTGTTCTACACTTTCTACTTGAAGGGGATACCTGACCTTCCGTCGGAGCTTCTGGGAGAGCCCGTGCCGCCGTCTCCGGCGGTGGAGCCGTCGCCTGCGGCAAAGGCGTGTGAGCCCGGAGCCACACTCGCGAATTTTACCGATTAGGAAAAATTGAATTTAATTTGGTTGTGGGGGAAAGAGTTAGATGATGATACGCACTCTACCTCTTTTGGTTGTGTAATAAAAGTTTTTTGTGGGGGTTGATAGTGATGACTTGTGATAATAACTAATTAATAGGGAAATTTTCACATCACCCCTATAAATTTCTAATGTTTGCGCTTTAACCCCTACATTGTTTTAAAAGTGAATGTTCCCCTTCAAAATGTTATTATTGTTTGCACATTAACCCGATAGCATGGATTATTTGTTGAGATTTAAATTCCAATTAAAATCCAATTTTATGATTATAACTCTAATTAGCCCAAATTTGATCAACCACATTGACCTCCTAGTCTCGGACGTTGACTTAAAAAAACATTTTTTTTTACTCTTTACGGTAATGTTATTGTGTCAATATTATTAATACTATCTCACACAATAATATTGTAGGTTGAGACAATAATATTACTGCCTCATACTGTAAAACTACTATGTTGATTGTTAAAAAAATGAAGAAAAAAATTAACGCCGGAGACCGATGGTCAATTCCAACATTTTCCGGAAAAGAAAATTTAACATTGGAAAAACAAATATATTTTCAGAAAATTGGTTAATGTGATATCTTTGTTAAAATATGGGGTCAATGTGAATTATTTGTTAAGTTGAGACACTGTGAATGAAATTAATGTAAATTATATTGTGAGAGATATTTTGAATTGGAGGCATGGGGATAAAAACTATGAGTGCAAATAAGTCCTCTTCTTTGGGATTATATGAAATATGCCCCAATTAATTTCCATCTAATGCAAAACTCCAAAGTCAAACTTCAACCGTACCTTTCTTCCACCCTTTGTCTTCTCTTCTTCAAACCCAGAAACCCCCCTCTCTCTCTAAAACCGCCGGAAAATCCGTTTCCGGCGAACGATTTGACACTATTCTAATTCCAAATCCAAATTCCCTTATTCCAAATTTGGAATCCAATTGATTATGTCAACATCTTCTTCCCCATTATTCGAAGCCTATCAGCTCAGCCTCCCCAAACCCCTCCACACTCCATCCCCACAAATCTCCTCCTTTCTCTACGACCCCTTCTCCGCCACCCTAGCCCTCCGTCACACCGACTCTTCTTTCTCTCTCTACCCTTCTTTTTCTCCCCTTTCTCTCTCCTCTCTTCCGTCCCCCAAATCCCTAGTTCCCTCCCCCACCTCCTCCGCCGCCTTCCTTCACCTCCGGACAACCTCCAATTCCTCCGCCGCCACCACCACTCTCTTCCTAACCTCCTCCCCTCTTCTCCGCCCCACCTCCTCCACCCTCATCCGCTTCTACATTCTGCGCGACGGCCGTTTCGGCAGAATCGGAGTTGTTTCCAATCACAGGGACTTGGAGTTTGATCGGAGCAAGTGCGGGGTTGTTTTCAAGGTCAATCATGGGGTTTCAATGGCGTTGTCGGGGGGAATTAACGTGTTCACGTTGTACTCGGTTTCGAGTTCCAAAATTTGGTTGTTTGCCGCGAGATTGATTGCCGATGATGAGGGTGGCGGAGGAGAAGCTTTGAAGCTCATGAAGTGTGCGGTGATCGATTGTTGTTCGCCGGTATTTACAATTAGGGTTATGTTTCGTGTTCTGATTCTCGGTGAAGAGAATGGGGTTAGGATTTTCCCATTGCAGCCCCTGGTTAGAGGTATTCATAGGAAGGAGAAGAAGAATAACGGCAAACGATACAATTCGAAAAATGTGTTACCTAAGGGTGAGAAAACCGAAAAGCATTCTGATTCTGGTGAGTTATGAGTTGTACGGTGAGCTTAAATTTGTTTCAAATGTCTATTTTAATGAAGAGATTATGTTTGTTTGTTCAAGTACATATGTTTAGTTCATATTGTCAAAGATTGATTTCATGTAAACAACATATATATGAAATTCCTTTATCGTAAATATCGTATGCACACATTTGTTTTAAGCAATTAGAGAGCTGACAATAATCCTTTAACCGTACGAAACTGTTAATGCTTATGGAAGCTGATTATTTTCTAGATTTACTAGACACGTATACCTTGTGCGCATATTTTTTTTTCTTCGAGACATTGAAACATTTATTACAGCCCTTCTGCCTTTTCGACGTGTGTTATTCTATTTTTGAAAATGTTTACTTTATGATTTGGTACAGCTGTTGATTATGTGCATTCTAACTTGCAGAGAAATTGAGGTCCGTGAAATTGAGACAAGATTCCAGAGATGTGGGTGCGTTTTATGTGCCTTTCGAGGATAATAAGGATGAAGAAAGGGTTGGTAGGTCAGTCAAGGCAATTTCTATCGAGGCATTATCTTCAAACTGCTTTGTAGTCTTGGACAATGTTGGAGATGTACACCTTTTGTCCCTTTCTTACTCTGTCCAAGGATTAAATAACCGTTGCCTTATGAAGCGGTCAACTCAGACCATGAAAGTTGTAAAGCTGTCGGTTTTTCACGATGCTTCTACAGGTAAAATTTTCTATTAAAAATTTTGATAGTTCAAGTCACCAATTTACTGTCTATAAGATTAAGTTTCCTAATTTTGCCGCCAATTTGCAGTGACACGAACCATTTGGATGTCAGATGGATGCCATAGTGTGCACTTGATGATGGTCTCTGACATGGATACTTCCCCTGATAAAACTGAAAAGAAAGACACCACGGAAAAACTTATACAAACTTCAGGTTCGTACCGTTCTCCATAGAGTTTGAGTCTTGATTGCATGCAGAATATGTTAGTGTCCTTGAAATAGAAATTTGTTTCAGTACGGATTCCTTATTCTTATGGCCTCGTTTTCTGTATCTTGGCATTGCATTCTGGTTGTAACTTGATTTATTTTCGGCTCTTGTTCAGTGGACAATGGGTGGTTATATGAAGTCTGATCTATTTGTTGGAACTTATGGGTTGTATCCGTACTAAACTCGTTAATGTTGTGAAACCAACACGCAACCAATCAAAAACTCATTTAAGTATTATGATACTTTCTCGTGTCTCTATTATATGTTAATGAAACAATTGAGACTTTGTGAATAAACGTAATCTTATGCTTAGTTAGGCCTGATCCCTTCTTCCAATGTGCATAGTGTTCCTACTGTTTATTTGCAACTGTACTTACATCTATCGAATTGAAAGTTTCTTTAACACTGATCCTTCTACGCAAATGCAAACACTGTATGAGATTGATTTTTTCGTAATTAACTAGATTTGGATTTTTGTCTCTTTAGTTTCTTCCTCTTATGTGGAATGAATAGTTATTGCAGTTGCAGCTTCTAAATCCAAATGTAGTTTTTTACCTTATTATTTCTCCGACATCGCCTTTTGTAACTGTTTATATTTAATGCTCTGCTTTATAACCTGAATCTAAGTGGTTCACGCTCTTGGAGGTCAAGAGACGATGATGATCATCAGACAATTTTGCTAAAACTCGTCTTATGTTTGATTATTCTGCTTCTATTTTTTGTGTTTTGCACACTCAACCTAAAAACTGTTGCTCCGTTTCTCTCTGTGTAGTCACACAAGCAATTTTTGCCAGTGAAAAGATACAAGATATTGTACCTTTGGCTGCTAATGCTGTGCTTATTCTCGGACAAGGTATGCTGGTCCTGATTTTGTTGATTCCTATACGTAAATTTCTGGCATGACACATACCGATGAGTTCCCACTGAAATCTATGGTTCCTTATAATTCAACGTCAACTGATCACTAAATTATTGAATTTGCTATAATTATTAGTATTAAATCCTTTGTTCCATTTCTGTGACAAATATTCTGCGTCTCTTTTGTAGGAAGCATGTTCGCTTACACGATTTCATAAAAACTGCTTGATGTTTCTTTTCTTGAAATTGGTAAGTTTGTTGCATTTGAAAGTTCATCGAAAATGGCAATTGCATCATTCTTGCCAAATACACATTAAAATAGTTTGTCACATATGATATACATAATCACTAACTGAGAAGTTTGTTTTTCCATAGGTCAAATTTTGTTCTGGAACCCGATTAAATGGTGTATGCCACTTAAACTGGTCCTCAACAAATTTCTCTCTGGCAAAAGTAAGTTTCTTTTTCTGTAATATCTATTACAATTTTCATCTCCGATGCCGTCTGCTCATTCAGAAAGGTGTTAGTTCTTTTAAGATTTGTTTACTTTGATAGACGTTTTAACTAGATGAGGTCAAGTTTTACATTTTTAGTGATTGTGTTGTATCATTAATTTCTTTTGCAGGCATCTGATACATCTTACTTTGGTTCGGTCGAAGAACACTAGGCTCTGATATAAGAAATCTTTTGTTAATGAATTTTGGGTGGAATCTGAAATATGGGTCCTCTAAAAGATCAAGTCAATTGTTTTACAGCCCGAAATCTGCTGCACGGGCTGTTTTGCAAATACCGGTGTGAAACTATACATGGAAGTTCATGTGTGGGCCCTCTGCAACTATCAAGCTTATATCGGACTTTTAGTTCTAATGCAGTGAAGTTCAATCAGCCCGAAGGTCAATTGGTCTATCGCGGATTTGTTAAAATGTGACAAGTTAGTGCGGAGGATCTCCGTTTTTCGTTCCAAGCTAAATGAGATATAATAGGAAGTTGTGTGGAGGTGTTCTCTATATTTTGTGGGAGGAGATTAGGAATATGCAGAAAGGAACATATATATATATATATATATTATATATTATCAAAATCATGTTCTGAAAATTATGTATCACAAAGCAATACTCCTAGAGGAAAATACAGCATTGCTATTTTAATTGTGACTTTTAATAAATATATTTCTATTTATTCGTTCTGTAAGAGGTTTTATGTGAGCCCCACTTTGTTAGGTATAGATAATATGTGGGCCTGCAACTCATTTTAAATGGTATATATGTAATATGTTGTTACTCATATTCAAAACCTGCCATTTATTACTCAGCACACAGAAACAATATAATTAATTATTAGGGGCTAAAACATGAGACAAAATACATAAAAGTACTGGATATCAATATTCAATACAAACAAACTTTGCAATGCACAAGGACCACTCTACATAAATTTGAAACTATAGGGTACATAATTACTTCTCATTTTTTACCGTAATATCCATATCGTATAGTAACAAAACGGGTGCGTGTTATATAGTGTACGCATTAATTCTCTCTTACAATTACGAATCGTGGGGCTCTTACAAAAATCGGGGTTTCTAGGCGACCGCCTCTCTCGCCTTTCAGAATCGGACATGGGTTGGTGAAATTGTTGATGGTGATGCATTGTGGCATGCATGTGAAATTGAATTAGAAAAAAGAAAAAGAAAAAGAAAAAAAAAAAACATTCCCTCTCTCCATAGTATCTGCTGCATGCATGCATGTCCAGTAATTGTCCTCATGCCCCCACACATTACATTGTCTTCAATTAAACCCCAGCTTCAAATTAATTTACCCATGCATTACAGCCTGATGGGTACCTATCACCAACTTGTATTTTATATTTTCTCCTTTTTCTTTATTTTTATTATTATTATTTTTTTTAATTCTAGAAGACAATTCGGTAATGTTTGTCTTGTTTTGTCTCGTCGTAGGACATATTTCTGTCATAATAATAATAATAATAATAATAATAATAATAATAATAATAATAATAATAATAATAAATAATAATAATGCACACAGAATTAAAGTCTCCCCTGATTCAGTATATGCCAATGGGACCATTGAATAATAAAGAAAATGTCAGCATAAAAAGTTAATGAAAAAAGAATATATGCAGTCAGTATTTTAAAGTTTGAATTGTTCAATCTTTTTTCCTTCACAAAAAAACAGCTTTCAACCATCTTTCTGCTGACTCTGCAAAATCACTCAAAATTCAAAATTTTCCCTCCCACCCCTATATAAAAATATAATATTAATATAGCATAGCCAAAATGAAGCTACAATATTAAAAATATATATATAGACACTCAAAATATATAATTTCACATCACAATAATGAATACCACGGACGAGCAATCCTCTGTCGATTCGGGCCTGAAAGCTGGTGGATGGTCCCTCAAGGCCCGAATAAGCCGCGAAAACACGAATTCAAGAAGATTTTCATCGTCAAGCTTGAAGAACTCGAACATAATAGCCATTTCCAGCACTGCTTCTTCTCCTGGCTACACATTTAGAGGTATAACTACTAATCAATCATTTAATCGACAACACACACACACACACAGTCAAGGTGTTCTAGAAAAAGTTTTAATTTTTTTTCACGAAATATTCTTGCAGATGAAATAGACCCTTCAACATATTCATTCACCACTGCCCTTAAAGGTAAAGAATTTTAATATTATATATTACATCAAAAAAAAAAAAAAATCTTGTTCTTTTCGATTTCTTGGTGCAAATTGAATATTCTCTTGTTTTTTGGCACGTGCAGCATTGCAGGCGAAAACTGTGTACACGTGGGAATACTTATCACCGGATGGAGGATTAACACTGAACTCAAAGTGGAATGAAGCAGAGAAATACATATGTAACCCTCTCTCAGGGGAAGTTCCATTGGAGTGTTTATCAGCAAAAACACTTAGTGGCAGATCCGTAATTAACAACAACAATATTATTACTACAAGCAGAATTACTATGTCTGCTCCACTCATATATCCTCCTCCTCATTTATTTCACCCCAAATCTCCAATCACTTCTAAACATCATCATGAAAATGAAGTCAAATTCACAATCCAAGGTACACATAATTAATTCATACACTATATATATATGTATGTATGTATGTATGTATGTATAAAATTTGTTTTTCTGAATAATGTAGAAGAAAAGAGGAGAGCAACTAGAGATGTGGGAATTCAGAGCACGCCGCCGCCGCCGGCTGAGAAAATGAGCTCCGGCGGCGGCAGCCCTAGTCCAGCTCCGGCGACACCCTCGATCGAAGAAAGATCGATGAAGCGAAATACCGAGAGTACAGAAACTGAAGAAGATTCATCGTCACCTGCTTCCAGTGAAAAACAGAAATCATCCCTGCAGGCAGAGGTAATTCTTTTTTTTTTTTTTGATTTAAAATGTTGATTAAATAATCCACAAGGTATATTTGAGCCCGGCCACGTGAGAAGAGCACGTGTACGTTCGTTCATGTGACGTCACCTCGCTGTGTTGATGAATGATGATGTAAGGTGTTGTTTTTTTTTTTGCCCTCCATGCACAGAGCAATATTGAGTTATGTGTATTAATATCGGATATGGGAGAAAGAGGAGAGAGAGAAAGAAATGAAGAAAGAGGAGAGAGAAAGAAAAGAGGGATGATTATTATTTGCTGCATGTGGAGCCGACGACGTCGTCTAGGATGCCTATCATCGTTCAAGGGTTTGTGGCAGAAGAAATCAAAACAAAACGACGACGACCACAACGACAACAACAACAACAACAATAATAATAATAATAATAATAATAATAATAATAATAATAATAATAATAATCCCTCTTCACCTACATTTCTACGCCATTTTAATGCTTGCTATAAACAATAAAATAGAAAGTTTATTTTCTCCATTTTCCAGTTATGTAGTAAGCTTTTTGATGTGTACTGGATGTTGTTTGTACCACGTATTTATTTATTTATTTTTTTCGAATCAAGACTTTCTAAAAGAATACATTTTTTTTCAGAAGTGAACAACTAATTGCAATTTTGTTCCGTGAAAAATTGGAAAAAAATGAAAATCGAATTGTAAAAAGTTGGAAAGAAAAACTTGTTCAAAAATCATAAATATTTGAATTGGAATTTGACCAAATTCAAAATTTCTATTTCATTTTTAATGAACCTATATGATATATCTATTTGGCCCGCCACAATAGAAAGCACACAATTCAGTCATATTTGGTAAGGATGTAAACAAGGTAAGCTCGCTAGAAATTTCGAGCTTGAGCTCGAATTTATTGGGTTTTTTATTTGCTAAGATCGAGTCGAATCTGTTGAACTCGAGCTCGAGCTCAACTCATGTTTTTACTTATAAATTATGTATATGATTATCAAAAATATAAAACTATTTTTTTTAAATTTTGTATGTATTTATTTAATATTCTTTTATGTATTTTTTTTTATTATCATGCATATTATATATATTGAAAAAAATATTCTGCGAGTCAGCTATAAAAGAACATTTAAAAATGTGTTTTGAGCTCGGCTTTTGTCGAGCCTGCTCATCGATCTCACAATGTCAATGAAAATATTGCATCAATGTCAGTGAAATCGTTGGATCGAAACAATGTGATGTCATCGTTCAACAAAAAATTACTAACCAACATATTGATGTAAAGAAGACATGGCTTACGGCCTCACAATATGCATAAGTGGCCATTGATTTGCTCGTACGTAAAATGGCTTCAGAAACAAAGGAAGGAACTTGTCGCCAACGATAAGAAAATTAGAAGAACACGATTATGGCAATTACGAAAGAGAAGAACAAAGACGTTCAATGGCTTGCCAATTTAAGTACATTTGCCATATGTAATTTTTCAAGATTCATTCACTCAATTGGACAACTTTTTCGACTTATGAAACCCTGCACCCGATGAACTTCACCGGATAATATGTCGGATCACAATTACGTATATAAATATGTGGACGTGTGCAAGAGTGAGTGATTACAAAACACATTGAGGTGAAATTAGACATGATGTGCACATAGTAAGCTAAGCCCACCTTTTTCTTTGCTACAATTAAAACTACTCTTTTTTTTTCATAAAATATGCGATTAAATCAGAGATTAAAAATAATAATAATAATAATAATAATAATAATAATAATAATAATAATAAATAACCAAAAAAAAAAAAATAGAAGAGAACACAAGTGCCACGTCATCATTAAAGATGATTGCAGGCAGGTTGAGTGGCCATAGTTATTTCCCCCCTTCCCTCCAATCTCCCAACTGACAGTACACCCATCATCTCCTTTCCCCAATATTCACACAAACACACACTTGATTACCACTAATACCAGACGGCGGCAGTAACCAATGAAATCGACGGCGGCGATGGTGGGAGGAGACCTAGTTCTCCGGTCGCCGTTTTCTAGCGCTTCTGGCTGTACCTGTATTCTCTCTCTCAAACGACACTCGTTAGCTTCTCTAGGGTCTCGCCGACCCAATTCCTGCACAAACTTTGCCCCCAACCGTCACGCTCCATGTTTGCCAATAACCCATCTTAAAAATCGCATCCATAAACTCAGCAGACTCGTCCCCCGCGCCGCCGAGTCAACTCAGCCGTCCTCCATCGCCGCCACATCTGCCGACAAGCCCACCGTCCCCGACAACGAGTTCTCGCTCGCCAAAGTACGAATTCCTTCTATTCGAAACATTCTCTGGTTTTTGTATATTTGTGGGATTTTGTTAATCTACATCTGATCTAGGTTTTCTTTTTTTAATTTTTTTTTTAATATACTGTGTTGGGATTTTTACCTTAATTAGTTAACACAAATGTTTTTAATAAAGGGAAAAATACAGTTTTGGTCCCTGAGTTTGCATCAATTACAGAGTTGGTTCATCTTCACAAAAAACACATTTTGGTGCCTCGTATTTAAAAAAATTCAACACTTTTTGCCATTTCCGTCAATTTTCCGTTATTACTGACGAAATCAAGCGTTAGCCCATTACTGCCTTAACTGACAGAGTAACAGTTAATTGAAGAAAATGACCAAAAGTGTTCAACTGTTGGAACGTGAGGGACCAAATGTGTTTTTTTTTAACATGGAGGACCAAATGTGAAATCAGTGCAAACTTGAGGGATGAAAACTGTAATTTTCCCTTTTAAGAAACATAGGACTTTGAGATGATGTTCTCTCCTTGTTTATTTTAGTGCTAATGTAATATTTAAGATTTTTTATGCAGTACAAAAAAAAAATTAACTGAGATTTTAACCAATTTATGTTCATAATTACTGATATTTGATGAATTATCCAGGTTTCGTTCGGTGTCATTGGATTAAGTGTCGGCGTCTCACTTCTCTCGTAAGTGTGTGCGTATATATATTTATATATATACCTTGTGTTATTCATGATCTTTTTGCACTATTTAGAAGGTTTAATGAATATGGATCGTATCTACAGTATCAACCGTATTTACAAAAAAACCAGTTTCTATGTTGTAGTAATTTTTCGTGTGTTCGGCCAATAGATTTCATAATGTGCTTGTGTTGATGAAATAGTCAAATGTGTGACTCGATTATCAAACTCGACCAAAATTTCAAATATCGCTTGTACTTTTACAGGTATGGTTTCGGAGCTTATTTCAATATTCTCCCGGGATCTGAATGGTCAGCATTGATGTTGACCTATGGATTTCCTCTAGCAATTATCGGCATGGCTCTCAAGGTTAGAAGATATACCGGCTAATCATTAAAAAAAAAAAACTATTATTATTATTCGATGATTGTTTATTATATCCTCGATTGTGATGCGTTCATCTTTGTTTCGTTTTTTTCTAGTATGCAGAACTTAAGCCTGTACCCTGCTTGACCTATTCAGATGCCGAGGCCCTCAGAGAAAAATGTTCTACTCCAATTCTTACACAGGTACATTTCTTTTTTTTTACGCCTCGTATTTATCTTGCACAATATTTCGACGTTTCGTTCTATGCCGCTGCATAGGTTTTTATTTATAAACTAATTATGGTTTTTGACATTTTTCATCTTGTTTGTTAGGTCAGAAATGATGTCACGAGATACCGTTACGGAGACGAGCAGCACTTGGAGGAAGCCCTAAAGCGAATATTCCAATATGGCCTGGTATATTCCAATATCGATTTAAATCCATGAATAAAAAAATAAAAAATATAGATATCGAAAACTTTAATTTTATATTCAACTACGTAGGGTGGAGGTATTCCGCGAAGGAGTGCTCCTATGCTTCAAAGGATTCGCGAAGAAGTATAATCCTTTTTTTTTTTTTTTCTTTTCTATAATATTGTGTTATATTCATCTGTGTGGAAAGATTATGAATATTTATTATTTGTAATTATTAAGGTTACCGAGGATGGTAAATACTCTGTGGTGTTGGTGTTTGAGGCAAAAGCTCTCGAGTTTTCCGATTTCAAACGAAGAGAGGTGAGACTACTCAATTTTTAACACTTCCAATGGATCAATTACCTATAATCAATTTTACTTAATTCTTTGAATATTCTTTTTTACATTGGTAGGCGAAATTTACGTCTTTCTTTGGGCCGGGGATCACTGCTGAAGTCGGTAAGTCTTCGATAATTTGAGCGCATAGAGTTGAGTTATGACTTTTTTGATTTTATATGTCGGAGCTAGTATTTCAGACTAACGTCGTTTGAGTTTTTTTTATATGCAGTGGAGGGAGAAAAGAACATATACGAGGTCAAGCTAATTTCGAATACAACGTTGTAGGCACTGAATTTATCTACAATGCTTTGTGTGGCCGGAAAATCGAATAGCATATACATATGTAAAATGTATCCATGTGTTTTTGTGACCCAAAATTGTATAGTCAAAACAGTTTTGTTTGGTTTTTTTTTTTTTTTTTTTTTTGTGTGTGTGTGTGTAATGAAGAGACCTGCAACCAACCATATAGGCGTATTGGATAAGTCTATATCTCGTATAATAGCTTGAAATCTTACGAGAGCCGTAAACCACACTAGATTGACCATGTGTGACACATGTTTACTTGCTCCAACCGTTAGGTCATTCCTTGCGAAACACAGATTTTATTTTTCATTACAGCATCATCAGATGTTTTATAACTAGCGATTACAAACATCAAATGTACTAATTTAGGAATTAGGAGTGCTCCTGAAGTAAAAAGAAGTTTCGGTATGCCAAAATCTCATACCGATAAAAGTTCATCCGATTATTTCAAAAAATTGTAGAAAATTAATAGTGACCTTTTAGAAATTTGTATTAAACTTCTTGAAAATGTTTTTTTATAAAACAAAATATGGTAATGAATTTCTATAAATTGCCAATGAAATTTTGAAAATTAGCAGAAAAGTTCGATATGGTAAACTCGAAGCCTCGTGCATACCTCGTACTATCCACATGATGCGCCTGGATTATTCCAGTATTTTTATCTATATATCTATCTATCTATCTATCTATATCTATACTATATAGGGCAAAGTACAGTTTACACCCCTGAACTATAAGGGTTGTACCAGTTTGCCCCCCTGAACTATAAAACGTCCCAAATACCCCCCTCGAGTTTATGGTCAACCATTAAATTATTAACACTTTTAATTTAAATGTGCAATTACTTTTCTGCCCTTGGGGGTTTGTTGTAAGAAACTTCATAATTATATAATTAATACGTGTTGTATTTGTCGATTTTGTTATGAATTTGTGACGAAGTAAATTTATGGTTTGCATGATTTTCTTAATTGTGTTTAATTTTTGGATTCAGTATGTTTGCTAATTGTCCTTTTGTTCAATTTTGTGCATTTTTTGTTTATGCCCTTAATTAAATGCATAACTTTGGGGGTGATTTTTGTGCATTATAAGATGTCTTGTACCACGAAGTACAAAAATTTTGTGTTACTCGACATTTTAATAAATTTTAGAAGAAAAAAACAGTGGCCTTTTAGTGGTTAAATAATGAGAAGAAAAACGGAAATACGAGAAAATAAACCCGAAAATATAGAGCAAA
This sequence comes from Erythranthe guttata, assembly GCF_000504015.1. The sequence continues at coordinate 2,818,710 of NW_012192872.1, read as the reverse complement.
AAATCTTGACAACATAAAAAAAAAATTCAGTGAAAAAGCTTTAATATATATATATATATATATATATAATAATTGAATAGAGGGGCAAAGTAGTCACAAAATGTCCAAATGTATAAAAAATAGCTAGAAATTATAAAGTCAAAGTGCCACGTCAGCATTTACAAATAAAATTTAAATATAGGGGGGTATTTGGGACGTTTTGTAGTTCAATGGGGCAAACTGGTACAACCTCTATAGTTCAGGGGTGTAAACTGTACTTTGCCCTACTATTTATAAAAGGATGAATAGGGTGGTGGTTTCTTCCCTTTTATATGGTGACTAGTATACCCCTATGTTACTCAATCGTAATACTAAATGACTATGGTCAATTGAGTGATTAACAATTCAAATAATAAATAGATCAAATTATATTTATCATTCTCGACAAAGAAAACATTAAAGAAGTTCATTTAATTTAGTCAATTTATTAATACGGAAATTTTATTTACTAAAAAATAATCATCATAGTATAAATTATATAGTACTTAATAACACGTATGGATTTCATGATTAAACTCGAAGCTTAACTAATTACAATTGTTATTTTTTATCTTTTAAGCCAAATAAAAAATAAAACAAATATTTTATTAACGATAGAATGTAATTTCATTTACCATTTTTTAATATGTTAATTTAAGTTATATCATTTTTGACTTCCTAGCCAAAAAAAAATTTACGAAATAGAATGTAATTTCATTTTCCATTTTTTTATTAAAAATAATCCATTACTAGATAGAATATAATTTCATTTTCCTTTTATTTGAATATATTAATTCAAAATAATCAAGATTCAATGTTAATTTCATTTTTATTTACTTCTCATACTTGGGGCCTGAATAATTAAAACTATTATTTATAATATTAATATCATATGTTAATATTGTCGTTTGGATGAAAATAATTTACTTTCTCAATAATTTTAATATATATGCATAGTAACTTAAGAGAATAAAGAAAAAATACTATAAACATATGAAATTCAGAAAATATTCGGTAATTATTATTCATTTTATTTTTATTTGTGATATAGTAAATTTTTATAACTTGAATAATATTTATAAATATTAATTAATAAATTTAAATAAGTATTATGGGGTTAAATTTAAATTTATTAAATTTTAATTATGGACTTTATTATTTAAATTTATTAAACTTTTTATTATAGAATATAAATATATTCGAGTGACATTTTGATGTGAAATACCGCTCGAAAAGATTAAGCAGTGAGCTCGTAGGAAATCCACATGTCATAGTCCATAGGCTAACGTATTTCATACGCTACAAGTGAAAATAAAAAAGAGATCAGAGAGTAATGCACCCTAAACTAAAGAAATGGACAAATAATATTGCACTTGGGAAAAAAATCTCTTCATTATTCGTCTTTTAGAGTGATGATGCATTGTCAGACTATGTCAAAGTGATACATCTGGGGAAAAAATATCTACATCATTGTCTTTTACACAAATGATGCATGGTTAGACTGATACGACAAAGAGCTATATAAAACTAAGTCTACAACCATCCAACAAATTCTATTTATTATTCAAGATAAATGAATTAACGAATAATGAAAATTGGCCAGGGACAAAGGAAAAAAAAAAAACCAACAACATCAATAACTATTTCAATAATTAAAAAAAAATAGTAAAATTTGAGAGTGGGGAATTGTGAATTGCATTTCACACCCAAAATTGACTATAATTGCAAATTAGCGACTTGCATCATTATACTTCAAAATTTGCAAAGTCCACTAGCAAATGGTATTTCTCATAGCAAATTGCATGCATTAAATTCTTGTGAGATTTTAATCAAAATTCAGTATACCGTGATAGTTTCACTTTTGAAGGAATTTTAATGTTTTATTGTATACTCTAGTTTTAATTTCATACTTTTACATTATTATTAGGGTAAAATTCATTTTGCACCCCTGTACTATGATAAATATATTGTTTACCCCCCTGAAGTATTGAAAACATCAAATACCCCCCTGCCGTTAGTTTTTTTCTTCTAATTTCGTTAGTCAAACCCTTTGACCGACTATGCAAAGAAATGTTGGC
>NW_012192872.1:2757067-2794754 GCF_000504015.1 Erythranthe guttata | reverse complement strand
AATTTCGGTCACTATAGTATACACAGTTGTCAATTTTGGCCATTCAACTTTTTTTGGCACGATATTGGTTCTCAAATAACCAATTTTTTGACAATTTTCGACCACCGTTTGAAAGTGTTGTTAATTTGGACGGAAAAGTCACGTACGAGATATGTAATCATGCACTTTTACCAATTGTCTTACCTATATTTTCTATTTAGCTTCAATTTAACTTTATTACTATAAAGTCGTCCAAAAAAATCAAATCCTAATAAAATTGTTCTGAATGCCCCAGCCCCGCCCCGCCCCGCCCCGTCTCCCCTTTTCACATCCGCCGTCGAGTCATGAACTATACATACGTGTCAATTTTTTTTTTAATTGAAATGAATTTTAGTTGATTTATTTTTTGGCAATTTTATTTATAATTGAAATAGAATTAAAATTTTATTAGAGAATAATAAAAATACAATAAAAATTATATGATTAGAAAAGTCGATTTTCTTGTATTAACGACTAAAAACAATATTTCTGAAATTATAATACATGTTTAATTATTTTTTACATATTAATAATTAAAAATAATGAAATAAAATATATTTATAAAATATGAAACACTCTTTAATAAAATTTGGTATAATCAAATTAGTTATAGTGTTTTCGATTAAAAAAATTAAAATAAAGAAATAAATAATAATTTGTGAAGAAAATATAATGTGCTAATTCCTAGAAACCCTCACGTGGTATTTTTGTCATTTCACATTTTTAGTACATTTCTCAAAATTAATTTTATTTGGACTGAAACTGTAAAAATAAAGTGACATTAAGATTAAATTAACAGTATAGATTTAGAGAAGGGGTTAATGTGCATTGTCATGTGTCCCCCACATGATGATTTTTTCCTCCAAACTAACCGCAATTTCAAACGGTGGACGAAAATTGTAAAAAAAAAAACTGGTTACTCAAGGACTAATTTTGTGCCAGAATAAAGTTTATGGACCGAATATAGTGCATAATACAAGGACCAAAACAGTAATTATCTCGGATTTAAGAAATGTTAGGAGAGTCGTGTCACCACCTAACTCTAACTCTATGTTGTGTCCACCCTGTCTGAAACTAATAGCCCGTTAGAACGCTAACGAAATAATTATCGATACTAAATAGACCTTAAAGTTATTTTTAGTTTAACTTGGGAGTATAAGTGTAATTTACCCTAAAATAAGACCACGGAGACTTAAATTGCACGTGCCCGCAGTACAGTACACTTCTGGTTGAAGGAGGGAGTGGAAGAAAAACTGTACTCCGTATCGAGCAAACTACTGTACTATATACACAGGCGCACACACAAGTGTGAGTGAGGCGTTTTGAGAATCGTTTCGTGAATCCGCAAAAATGGGATACGTACAAGAAGCCAGAGAGAATCACGTCAAGAAGAAGGTCGAAGAAGGTGCAAATGTTTTCGATTAAATTCAAATTCCCAAAACCCCCATTAAACCCTATTTATTCATTGCGTTTCATCGGATTATGCTTATATGTATGGGTGCATTGCTGACTGAATCACAATCGCTTTATCTTTTGTTCTCATCGTTAAATCATGTACTCTAGACATCAATCTCAATTCTAAGAAAGCAATTGCGAAAGAATGTGATGCGTTTTGATCGAAAGGTGCCCTAAATTGCTGCGAATTTCATCTAATTTATTACTGGTATTTGGGTATTCATTGGCAAGAAAAATGATTTTTTTTTATTGTTTTTCGGTTTTTTTAATGTAAGGAAATGTTTCAGTCAAATGTGGCAATGAACCTTTTCAATTTGTTTTCGATTGCCTGAATCTGTATCAAATTCGAAATATTTTATGTACTTGGTCTGTATAATAATGTAATACCATTGAAAAAGAATTGTCTGTGTATAATATTGCTATTTACTATTTGAATCTTTATTTTCTTTTATAATCTTCTTGAGAAGTATAACAGTCTAACATCTCGATTGAGGTGGAGAGAACTTAATTAAAAGACTCTCTCTCTCTCTCTCTCTCTCTCTCTCTCTCTCTCTCTCTCTCTCTCTCTCTCTTGCCCTTGTTGAGATGCGACACTTGAAGGTTCTTTCGTGCTTATGCTTTATTAGTATTTTTCTTTGGAGTTCTGCTTTCGTTCTTCATCATATTATCTACTTCTTATCCATACAGTAGTTTTTTGGGCTATGTCTTCTGTTAATGAGAATCGAATTATAGTTTATGCTAAGTGTAGAGATGGCAAAGATCAGATATTTTGATAGTTTATGCAATTGTTTGGGGGGTTTTGAATTTACTAATTTTAGGATGCTAATAATTGTTCATCAAAATATCAGCTTTGCGCAGTAAAATGAAGCATAAGGCTTTGAAAGAATGTGAGTACTACACGACCAGATATGCCGAATGTGCTATGGGCAGAACACTCTCTGTTGTTTGGAAATGTCGCAAACAAGCTAATGAACTGAATGAGTGCCTCCATCAATTGTAAGTTTTCATCTTATTACTTTCTTTCAGTTTACTTTCTTCAGATTTTACTCCGTTCATAATAAGCCTTACATTTTCTGTCCCAATGTTTGATCTAATTACTTGCTTAAGTTTTTTTATTTTTTGTATTTTTTTGCTTTTCGTTTTTACGGGTCGGGGGAGGGAGGTACAACACTCGGATGCTCATCGAAATGTTCTGAGAAAATCCGTTTTGTTATATTCTTATTTGATATCCATGAATGAAAAATATTTTTCCAAATTCCCCAACTCAGTAGCTAAGGGAGCGAAAATTGGTATATTTCTGTGCCCGTTTCCAAGTCGTCTCTTTTCCAAATGAAAAAATAAAGTAGTGAATGGAAAAAAATACAACTTACCTCAACTTATTGAAAAGATCTTATAAACTCCTATATCTTGTAAAATGTTAATTCGTAAGTGTTTGGAGATAATAAGATCACAGACCTCGTATTAGAAATGACAATTTTGTGGTCAAAATTATGAAAAAGGAGTTTATTAAGACCTTAAAAGTAAGAAAATAAAATTAAATCTTTCACACAGCTTATGGTTTTCAAGATCCGCGCAGTTTTAAAAAATGTGTATCTCTCACAGGCAAAATTAGCAATACTGTTAGGTCATGATTTTACGAAACCATTCAGTGAAGCTAATATGAATTAAATATCACAGCCGATTTGTTCTGCAGATGCGTACACACCTATAGATTTACAAACCCTATATTCCCTGGTTCTTATAAAGAATGCAATTGAATATATATGATACAGTTAGTTACTTCTAAGTTCCTTTAATCCCACCCGAACAAAGGTAACTTAAAAAAGCAAATTTAAATAATTAATAGGTGAAAAAAAAGATAAGAATGATATAAAATGCTGGCACGGGTAGCTCTCTTATTTATATGGTAATTCGTCAATGCGGCAATTGTTGAGCTGCTAACCTTCTTATTACAAATTATAAATAGTATTTAGTTTCGGTTTAATTTTAAGACAGCAACATATCATACAGAAGACTCCGACCAGGTAAGCTATGATATCCACTGATAATTGGAATGTGTTAATTATTCTGCGGCCAATTCAATGGTCTTGTTTATGAAAAACGTGTAGAAATATTTATGGCGTTTGTTTGATGGGAAACTTATGGTTGCATTGGATATGTCATATGTGTATAGCCTATCTCTAAACTTGTTTTCTCTTGTTCGTTTTTTTTTTGTAGCACAAACGACTCGGTATTGGAGAAGATGAAGAAAGAATACATGCTTCAAGAGGAAGGAAAAGGGTCGTCTTTAAGCCTTTGAGTTCATTCTTCGGGATGAATGCGTGAAGAAAAATGTGCAAAATAAATGCGAGAAAATCGGGAATACGTCGTGTTATTTTGTGGCGTAAATGTTTTAGTAGATCAATTTTTATTGCGATTCGGCATCACAAATGTTCTTACTAGTTTTATTAACAGCCTCAATCTTGTGCTTATTATATCTTCAATGCCTTATTAAGAGAAAATGATGGATGTCAATTATTATGGATATTATAACTTTGTCTTTCCTTTCATGGTTATTTTACTCAATATTGTGCAACTTTTCATTTTAGCCTTGTTTTTCTTTCATTTTGTTTGTAATGTATTTTTTATTTTATCTAATATCTTTGGATTTACTAATTCAATGAAAATTTGTTAAACTAAAGGGGCTCTTTGAGAAAACCCCCTCACTACTTTTTTTAATTGAGGGAGACCCAAAATATTTTAGTCCATTTGAGAAAAGTCCACACCCATTTTCAGTTATTACATTTTCCAGCTTTACCCCCGCCCGCCATCTCATCACTGGGTCAGCGCTCCAGGATTTTTTTTTTTCCGTTTTTTTAATCGAATATGAAGCATAGTCGATTAGTCTTAAATCGACTATGCTTCATAGTCGATTAAGGAAAATCTTTATTTTTTTAATTTTTTTTTTGTTTCTAATTTTGTTTTTAATTTTTTTTTTTTTTTAATTTTTTCTCTATCAGGTTTATTAAATGCATAGTCAATTAAAATTTTAGCTATTAAAAATAACAAACCACAATTACAAAAAAAATGCAAAATCAACTATATTTAAAAAAAATATACAAACATTGTAATTGATTTATACATTGGAATCAATAAACAAAAAATCAAAAAAAAAAAAACAAAAAAATAACAACTGGAGTCGGTTAACCTTAATCGACTACTGATCATAGTCGATTAAGCCTTAATCGACTATTGAACATAGTCGATTAAACCACGTAGTCAATTAAGGGCCCTGATGCGCGATTTTTTTTTTCTGCGCCGTCTTCCGCCACAATCCACCAAAAAAACCCTAGATCTGTTCTTCATCGTCGTCACACCACAGCATCACCATCCCACTTCTATATTCTAGAACACCTTTCATCCCGGCCGAATCTATGGCCCAGAAGAGAGACGACAAGGAAGAAACGGAGCTCAAAGTTCCCGAAAACATACCGATATGCACTCCGCCGCAGACGATTTCCCCTCCTCCTCCTCAGATTTCGTCCACCAGATCGCCGGAGATTTCAGATCTGAAGATTTCGGCCGCCGCTTGTAGCCAGATCCGAAGAACACCACCTCCATGGCCAGTTGGGTGACGAATACAAAGGCATCTTCCTCTAACCGATAATCCATGGCAGAGGTAATTGCCAAGAGAAGAGAAAAGTGAGAAGACGAGAAGAGGAACGACAAAAGAAGAAGAGAGAACGGCAGGCAATGGGTTAGGGTAATAAGGGTGGTTTGAGAATTATTAAATAATATTTGGGTAGAATATTAGATAAGGGGGTTTTCTCTAATTTCTTTTGGGAGGGGGATTTTCTTAATTCATTTACCTAGATGAGGGGGTATTGCTAATTATCCCTAAATTAAAAAGGTGGGGATTGCCCATATATATATATATATATATATATATATATATATATATATATATTGATTTTCTAGTTTTATTTAAATTGTAAAGAGAAAAAAGTTTCAATACAAGTATAAAGGTTAATCAAAATAGGAATAAGTTTTACAATATCATATTATTTATTTTAATATTAAATTAATGTCAAAAAATCAAGCAATATTTATTTACTTTTTTTTATTATATATATATTTTTTTATTTTTATCTGAAGTTTCATTTAAACTTATAAATCTATAATTTTGGGCAAAAGTGATTTTATTGGGGTTTTTGGTTTCGGTTTCGGTTTCGATTTCGATTTCAATTTAGATTTATAGCCGCTTTAGTGTTTGATTTGAAAGGAAAATGGTCAAATAATAGGAGTGAAACTATTCCAACCAATTTAAGCATTTATTTTGTGTCCTTGTTACCAAACACCACCGCTCCGCTCAGATCCCCACTAAAATAAAACCACCACCAGTGACCACCGCCAATTCCGAGTAACCGGACTTGCCATTTCTACACCCACGGCCGTACACTTGCTCGGAAAAAAAATGGCGAGGAACTACGTTAGAGAGAACGTGCAATTGTCGAGATTCGGCGTGCTGGTGGCGCAACTCGAATCAATCGTGGCTTCCGCCGCTCACAAGCCGCCGGACCCACTTCTCTGCTTCGACCTTCTATCTGATCTCATCTCCGCCATTCAAGAGGAGCCCAAGGTATTGAAATTTGCGTGTTTTCTCTCTCTCCTCTGTCTCACTCACTCATGTTCAGTTATTCTATAACGAATGTCGCGGCGGCAGAGGTTTTGTTTTGGTTTATATGGTGATCTTCGTGAATGGTCGGGCTTAACCATGCCTTTCAACGAACTTCATTTTACTGTTTGGTATCTATATAGTTTAAGTTTCATGCCTGATATTAATTGCAGAGGGAAATTTGGCAACATTCTGATTCTCAATTTGAAGTTCATTTTGATGATTCCTGGGAAATTGTTTTAGTTTTAATTGGTTCAAAAGAAAGTAAAAGATCCACACAGTCCAGTTTTCGTCATTCGGTCGTTCGGCATTGGTTTCTGTATAACGACATCTAGGATGTTAGTTGGAGCATTTATTTGGGAATGCGAGTTGTGCAATTTTTTTCTGGATGATGTTGGCGATGCTGCTGTAATTTTTATTATCTTCATTTGGATTATGGTCTTTTACTGGAGTAACTAGTAATAATTTCCATTTTCTTCTGTATGACGAATTATTGTTCGGTCCATTTACTTTGCCGAGTTTTCCTTTCTTTCTGGTATGTCGGAAAAATGTAAAAAAATTCTGATCACAAGTTTACGAATTTTAGGACTCCATTCTGCTGTGGCAAAGAAAATGTGAGGATACACTCTATTCTTTACTGGTGCTTGGAGCTCGTAGGCCTGTGCGTCATTTAGCATCAGTTGCAATGGCAAAACTTATATTGAAGGGTGATGGGATTTCGATATACTCTAGAGCAAGCAGCCTTCAGGGGTTCCTTTCTGATGGCAAGAAGAGTGAGGCTCAGAAAGTTGCCGGTTCGTACACGTATAGTATCTTACAGACTGTCGATATTATTTACTGTTAATTGTTCCAAGTATCTTTGAGATTGTTTTTGTTCAATGAGGCTTTAGATGTTTCTTGGAGCAATTAACATCTGTCAATCTGGTTTCATTAGGTTAATTATTGTTCTTCTACAGTTGCTGCTTTCACTAGTGTTTGTCCATTGAATGACACTCTGCCACTTTCTACCATATCTCATAGGCTGCTTAAAGATGGCTTGTTTCTTTTTAATTGTATAAGTCTATACAGGGTAACATCTTATACTTGACTATTTTGGATTCTGATGTATTATCAAGGGTGAGGATAATACTGTCATTTGTTGCATGATTACTCTCTTCTATTATTTTCGTCAGGAGTACGGTGTACTTCCCTCACAATTACAATTATGCTTATTTGTTGAACAATATATGTGTGTATACAGATAAAATCTTCCTTTAGCTCTTGATAACTGAAATTTGAGAATAAGGGGAAAGGACCCGAAGAAACTTCACTCAGAATTGTGCCAAAACTTGATACAGAACATGTAATTAGAAATATACTTGGTGTAGGATAGCAAAACTGATTAGTTTTCTTTATAAAGTGAAAGGAGGGATGGTGAATACTACACACAGGGCTTGTGAAACTTAAAAGGGAAAGCATCTTCATAGGTATAATATATGAGAATTTGATTAATTGCTTTGGCGAGGATGAACTGCAGTTACTGTTCTATGAGCTTTCCAATAGAACATATATCAAATCGAGTATAAAGGGTTTTCCTTTCATGAGAAATTTCCTTCTTAATCTGATTTCTAGATGCCTCAAAATTTTGTAGATGTTATGATAGATTAATAACTGAGAATTTAAAGTTCACATTTCCTGGAAGCCACACACGAAACGGATTATTTAGCCTATAGAGTGGCTTCCGGAAAAGGAAAAAAAAAAGAAAAAAAAAATCTATAATGTGCTATGCGTTGAGTTGGCTGATGTATTTTCCAACCTGATGTCCTGGATTTCGAATCTGAAAGAAACCCAATACTCCCCTATAAAAATAATTATGGTTGCCTACAAAATAATTATGGTTGCCTACAAAATATTTATGGTTGCCTATAAGCATAGATTTCATAATCATTAGCAAGCTGCTTTTTCTATCTTGCAAACTAATTTTCTAAAAACAAGGCACCTTATAGCTTCTTTCTTCTCTGCATGTGTGCTTGTTGAGGGTTTAAAGTCATTGGCAACAATTGACTTTATCCTTTTGCTGCTTGCGCAGGTGCTGCTCAATGTTTGGGAGAATTGTATCGATATTTTGGGAGACGAATTGTTTCTGGATTACTTGAAACAACTAATATTGTTGGGAAGCTACTCAAATTTACTGAGGTATTCAAATTCCTATATCATCGTGTATTTACTCAATTTTCTCCCCTTTGACACATTATTCTTTTATTCTAGTAGATTACCCCCAGTTTATCTCTTATGTTAAATGATTGAGGCCACGAGAATGAATATCTAATGATTTAACAGAAGACTGGGATCATAAAATTCTAAAAAAGATCTGGTAAATTAGTATAATTTTGTGTAAGCTTGGAGGTTACCTTTCGCATATGAAGTATATCAGGTTGTTTTCTTTTTCATCCCATTAGTGAAAGTTGGTTTAACAACGCGATACAAATCAAAATGTCCCCCTCAAATCATAGATCCTTTATATGTGACTGCTCTATTGGCTGATAATGCAGTTCATAAAGTCTATTAAGGGAATATTGTGCATTCAGATTTCTGTTAACAAAATGTTGTAAACAGAGCTCGACATAAATTTCACCCCTCTGATTATTCTCAAAATGAATTTATGAAGATGTACACACACACACACACATATCAAATATGTATATATCCTAGTCTAATGACCAGTTGCCTTAGGATTTTGTGAGACAAGAGGCTTTGCACATGCTTTGCAATGCTTTGGAGGGTTCTGAAGGGAGTGCTGCTTCTGCAGCATATGTGGAGGCGTTCCGCATAATCATGCGAACAGGAGTTGGAGATAAATCTTTGAGTGTCAGAATAGCTGCTGCAAGATGTCTGAAGGCATTTGCAAATATTGGAGGGCCAGGCTTAGGGATTGGAGAACTAGAGAGTTGCTTGTCTTATTGTGTCAAGGTTCTTAAGTTTTCATGTTCCATCTGTGCTTCTAGGTATCACCAAAACCCTCCTATTGTAGATATTAATAGTTATCGTTCAAATTATTCTGTCACAGGTCCTTGAAGACCCAGTTAAATCTGTGAGGGATGCTTTTGCTGAAGCTTTAGGAGCAATGCTGGCTCTTGGAATGAATCCTGAGGCACAGGTATGATTTTATCTTTTCAAGTCGCTGTAATCTATGCTATGTTAATCTGAAGCTTTATCATCATGTATTAGGTCCAACCAAAGGGAAAAGGTCATGCTACTCCTAAGAAGCTAGAAGGGGGTCTGCAGAAGCACTTTGCTAACCCATTTACAAAAGGTGCAATTAAGTGCAAAATCAGGCATTTTGCTACTATTAGCTTGTTAGTATACGTGTTTGATAATAAAAATTAGAGATGACTGTTTGTCGTTTTTATAAACTATGCAGCGAATTTCCTCACATTCTGCATATTTTAACGGATACTGTAGCTGGTGTTGAAGTGGATCATGATTCCCTAGACATCAGGTGTTACGCCAGTGAATTTTCGCATTTAATGTTAGGAAAATAAGTCAACATGTTACAGATCAATTAGGAAATATGTGGAATATGAACCGAGTGAAGGTGTAAAGAACAATGAACAAGAAAGGTCTTAAATGATGCTTAAAGTAAGAAAAGAACTCATGAGTTTTTATTGTTTTGTTAAAATAAAATTGAAGCCTGATAAATATGATGTGAGAACTTAGAACCATAAAATTTAAAATAGACCTACATAGATACGTAGTTCAGAAGAGAATGAATCCATTTAGCATAAAAACAGGTCTCGAGGTTATTCATGGAAAATTAATGTAAAAGATTTGGAGCAGATTAGAGGTATAGGAATTATTAGACTTTTGTCCTTTTCCCCTAATTTGCTGGTTTAGTGTATTGGTATTCAATTGGTCATCAGAAATTTAGGTGGTTTAAACCTTTATGTTTTGCTACCTTTTCACATTGCTAAGTTTTATTTCAGCCCATACTTCTGATCAGTGGTTAACTTGCAGTTGGCGGACCTCGTTTGAAGGACAGGAGGGTTGGCATCTCCTTGTCATGGGTCTGCTTTTTACAGGTAGTGAACAAGTTGAACATGATTCATGTTTTCTCTTTCCACGAATAGAAAAGGATATACCTAGTCGTAATGAGATGTTTTGGTATTAACTATTAACAGTGACATGTTTGATTTGTTTCACGCTCGATGAATTTGTTGTATTATTAAATATAGAGAGATGGAAAGATATTTGTTCTTGAACTCGTTTCTGCAGTTAGTTGTTGGGTCTCCGTAATTTCCTTCTTTTTTGTTCTGGACAAAAAAAATCCCTTTTTCCTTTTCCTTTTCTCATATAATAGTCACCATGACAAGCTACCTGTGGTGCAACAGTAGGGTTGTCCACTCAGTCCAAAATGCTGAAACTTCTCAGTTTCTGCAAGCTATGGCAGTGTAACAGGACTTTTCTTCCATGGGCGATTATGAAGTCATGTATGAAAATTTATGACACTCTGTTGAGTGAGAAAATAAAAGATATGCCCACGACTCCTCACTCTCTGTTGATATGTCAAACACATTTTGACCACAAATATGCTCCTTTCTGTTTTATCAAATATATCAGCCTCTGCTGATATGTTGACGCCTTTTGATTACAAATATAACCCCTTATGTTTTTTCAAATATATTTACTTTCCACTACGAAACACGAGCAAAAAATAAAGTCCAAGATTGAAATACAATAGATGTAAGAATTGGTGCAAAACTATTAAAAATAAAAAAAAATTGTATGAAAAAGTGATTTCAGTGATGTTTTTTACCTTGTAATTAATTATTGACTAGTGAATTATTAAACTTAATTTCTGTGTCCTAATTGTTTATTTTAACTTTTCATTTTTGATTATTTTCACATCATGTATCTGCAGGCTATGTGTTTAAAGTATCTCCATCCAGATATCGAACTGCAAAACTACGCTTTACAAGTTATGGACATGCTTCGGTCAGATACATTGGTTGATGCTCAAGCACTGGTATTTTCTTTTAACTCATGTAGTTCTTGTGATGCTAGTTTTGGCATTACAATTAGTGAACATAGCTTTTCACTCTGCTTATAGTTACATTCTATTTCCTTACAATCAGGTATAGAGTCTCAACTTGAATAGATAAGCGAAAAAGAATATCATGCAAAAAAGATTAGCAAATGAAACCTGGCTCTGTGGTCTAAGAATTGCTCACACGCGGCTTGATATAGAGTAACAAATGAACTGTAGTGGTTTTTCATATATACCCCCCCCCCCCCCCCCCAAAAAAAAAAAAAAAAAAAAAACAAAAAAGAAAGAAAAAGGAGAAAAGCTAAAAAATAACGCATGAGTACCGTATCACATAACAAGTGGTTCTGAGTGAACTATACCTATTAACCCTGAAACTATAAACATAAATAAACAATGAGCAACTGTTTAAGTATTTGTCTGGAAGTACACGCGTTAATCAAATTTATTTGCAAAAACCAAAATACTCCTTGGGTGCACTGAATTCATCCATTTCTCTTAATGTGAAAGTAATCTATATATGTGAGCAAAGTAGGTTACGCATATTAAGCATGAGTGGTTTCGAATTTGGCTTGACAATTACTCACCTCTAAGCTCTGGGACTTCTTTGGTAGATATGAAGTAACAAATGAACTTAATATCATATCACGGTACGACTTTAAGCAATATCGGAACTCATGAGGATCTATTAATTATCCAGTTGTAAACACTGATGGTCCTGTTCTGTAGAAACTTCTTTTCCAATGGGTGGAAGTTAAACATTTTCTTATAACGTAATCACCAATCACTACAGAAGATTCTATATGATTTATTGGAAGAGCTGAGTTTGTAGGTTTCAATGTTTCTCAATTATGTAATCCAGTCTAATGATGGAATTCTTGGTATTCATCTACAAATTTAGCTATTATTGTCTTATGAGTAAGTGTTTTCTTGTACATCTGCCGGCATCTACGAAATTAAGCTCCTGATATGTTTCTTCTCCCTCGTTTGAAGGCCTGTGTACTATATATCTTGCGAGTTGGTATAACTGATCAAATGAGTGAACCAACTCAGAGAGGCTTTTCGGTTTTTCTTGCGAAGCAGGTATGGTACACGGTCCAACCAAGGTTTAATATCTTTATTGGCTGTTTCATTATTGGTGACTTAAGATTAACAATTTCTGCAGCTTGTATCTTCTGATTCCACCCCTTCCATGCAAGTAGCTGCTTTACGAACTCTTTCATATGTTTTGAGAACACTTGGAGAGGTGATTTTGCTTATATTGCTTTACATAGTTTCACGATGGTTCACTTGTATGTTCAGGCTTGTTACTCATTGGTCAAAGCTAAATAATTACATAGTTTCTGGGATTGCGTTGCTTAAAATGGATTTCATTGCAAATATACCTTACACGAATAATGCTTCAATTTTTCAACTACAGGTTCCACTTGAATTCAAGGAAGTCGTTGATGACACAGTTGTTGCGGCACTTTCTCATCATTCGCCACTAGTAAACTTTTTACAGAATTATTTTACTTTTAATTTTTAGAATGATTATGTTATAGCCATACAACTAGTTAGCAGAGCATGCAAAACTTTGTTACTTCACCACGGGCTATAGATAGTGTGGCAAAATTTGAGAAATTTTAACCATCATTACTCATTCAATATATATATCAACTATTATAACCATGCTACTGGGCTCCATTTATTTGGTGACTTCGAGATATTCATTTCTGGGATGTCAAAGTGTTTGTTTGAGTTATCACATCTTGATTAAGGTTTGGAAATATGTATGTTATGTAGGATTTAAGTGTCAGCTTCGTGTGATCTTTAGCTGCCTGGATGTCTCTCAATGTTATGGGCCCTAGCTGTTTTGTTCTTGTTGCTCTGGCTGTAGAAGCGCTTGAACAGACTAAGGATAATTTTTCACTGGAGTTTGTGTTGAAACTACTTCCTCTTGGCCAAGAAGAGATGTAGTTAATGGTGCCAGTGTATTTAATAGGGTTAGGTTCACTCTACCGCCTTTAATGGGGTTTGTGTTAGGTTCTTTCCAATAGCTAGACAACATGTCGCATTATATTTCTTTGCGAGCCCCTTCCATGGATAACAAGGGAAAACAATTTGTTAGGCAAAGTTTTTGCAAAGCAATGGGAATAGTTTCTAAGAAGATAATAGTTAAAATTCAGCTTAGCAACTTTAAGTGCTCTTTCTGATGTATCCAATTCTTCATATTCATACTCGGTCTCTTCCCTTGTGAACCATGAAGTGCAATTTTTGGTTAGGTAAGAGTTGAAGCCGCCTTGACACTTCGTGCATTGGGTGAGATTGATCCCTCCCGTGTTGGTGGCCTGATTTCTTATGCAGTCACAATGCTTAGTGCTGCAAAAGAAAATGTTTCATTTGAGAAGGTAAACTTAGCACATTGACCCGGACACTTTCTTGTTCCTTTTACATATTTTTTTGTTATGATTTCACCTTCTACACGTGCAAGTGAATGTAAGCAAACGTGGTTGTGTGTGGTGTATGTGTGTGTTGGGAGTTGTGGGGGGGGGGGGGTGCGCTTAATTAGAAGGCCGCTTATATTAAAAATAGCACTGTTGAGTAAGTGCTCCATAGTTATTTAATTTAATGGAGAATCGTAACTGTGTCGAAGTTGAACAGATGAAGTTAAACTTTCAGTAGGTTGAAGACAAACTAATGTCAACACTTAGTAAAATGTGATCTGCAGTTCTCGACGGGGGCCATAAATCATTTCTCCTTGCTTTCTCCCCTTCCCAAGTTGATGGATACACCCCACTTGTTGCATTTGAGTGGCCATATACGTTCATGATCAAATTGGAAGTCCTAAACATCATGTTTTCTTTTTTCTCATATATATTGAACATGGTCAGATTAAAACATTACTCAGTAACAATTTCTTGATAAGTTGACCCTACCAATACATTTCAACTAAACTAAGGAAAAATTGAAACCTTTTAGGAGATCCTGATATTCGGTGCCATGTTCCATGTTCAATTTAAAAGAAGAAGGTTCATTCAATCAGGAGGCAAAAATTATTTGTTGCATCATTTTTTGTAACACCTAAGTAAGAGGGATTCATTTATTTAAACTAAAATTTTGATGTTAACAAACTTCTGTTATTGCTGGTCATTTTGAATTCTTGAAGGAGATGGCTAATACACCACTGCATTTTTATCTTATCTTCTGATGTCATTTTCGTAAAAAGTAATTTTATTTTTTCTTGTACTTTTAATAATCAATTAAAAGAAGCATATAGAATGATGCATAAATTACTTAGAATTTTATCCTTTCTCGTTTGCTCAGTACATTATCTTCCTTTGTTTCCTGTGGGTGGTTAGTATTATTGGTTATGATTAAGTACATGTATGTAGTTTTCTCGAACTTGAAAAATAGCGAATGCATGGTAAATTTGTGTGCTGTAATTTATATGTATAAATCAGTCATGAAATCTTCTCTTCTGGAAGTCATTTTTACGTTTTAGATATCCAGGGATCTAATTTTAAAAGAGAGCTTGAATCTCTACATGGGCAAGCAGCAGTTTTGGCTTCACTAGTTTCTATATCACGGAAGTTACCTCTTGGATATCCAACCAGGTAGGGTGCTTATCTTCTATTTTCAGCGTCTTGTGCTTTATCATAATTATTACTGTTGTGAAGCGCACCATTTGCGGAAACATATGTTTCCCCAAGTGTAACCTCATAATGTTACATAAAGGCATGTTTGCATTCAATGTGAAAATGAAATCAAGTTAGCAGCAAAGGTTCTCCGTTCCTTTCTAAAATTCTAGTGTTTATTGCAACCTTCATTGATTTCCTGTATGTGTTGGGTGCAGATTGCCCAAATCTATGCTTGATGTTTGCAAGAACCTGTTGACGGAATATAGCAGGAACACCGCAGCAGCTGCTGTAGAAAAAGAAGCTGGATGGAACCTTCTGTCTTCACTGTTGACTTCTGTGTCAAAGGAGGTAAATGTTTATTGTTCTATAGTTAGTGGTTGATTTCCATCACGGTTTCTCAGGAGTTAGTTTTGATGCTTGCAGGAGCTCAACGACCAAGTTTTTGATATTCTTGCTTTATGGGCTTCCACATTTAGTGGGCATCCGAAACACCATATAGATCAAGCACAAGATCTCACATCAGAAATATGGTTAGTTGAGTGATGTTCATTTTAACTCCATCTTCTACATTTGAACTGCAATTTTTTGGCTTCCAACTATTCAATGTACTGCAGTTCCACATTTAGAGAAAAATCTGCCAGATATTTGTATTTCAAGTGGAGATAACTTGCAACTTGGTGAGTGTAATTGGGCGATCAACTATATTTTCAAAACAAAGAAAAGTAAAAGAAACACACAGCAAAACAAAAAAGTGGAAGTGATACTGTGAAGAGTTAATAAAGTCTACGAGAAGGCTTTACATACCTTGTATCATAAATTATTTATTCATGTCAACACCTTGAACCCAGTATTTCAATTGTTTTTTGGTGTATTTATTAATTCATAACTTAACCTGAGAGTGGACACGGTATTTATATTCTAGCCAATTCGCAACCTACAGATTCAGATGTCCTTTAATAAGAGGGAAACGGAGAAATAATTACAGTAGTCTGCAAACGTCATGACAAAACTTAGACTGTTATGGGTGATTTGCAGCTATTCTTGTTTTCGAGAGAAGAAAAAAGCAGTTGATGCAGGAATGGGTAGTGGAAAGATGAAAGATGAAGCTGCTTGAGAGGATGAGGTGTTATAGCTGTATAAAGGGTGATGGGGTGGAGGCTCAGAGTCGGTGGTTGAGGTTGCCTTTGGGGGTGCTGATAGACCCATCAGTGAATTTGGCAGGAAGGAGTGTGCCTTGAAGTTTTGGGTGGCAGTAGGGGGAGAGTGAGGAAATGGGAGGTGTGTTTCTTTTCCTAACCTATTAGAGAACAGATTACCTTAGAGACCGGTCTGTGAGGATTTGGCTTGGCTTGGCTTGGCGCATAATGATTTCCAACAGTAGTTTGGTTTTTCTGTCTGGGTAGAGTTGAGATGTTGAAGGGATACATCATTTCTTTTAGGATTTTGTGGGGCCTCTGATCCCGGTCCTATTGTTGTAGGAAACAAAAAGGTATCATTGACTCAAGCAAAGTGGCAGCCATGATTTTTGCTCCTTTTATTACCCATTAGGGTGCATATTCTTTTACAAGTACAACAGAATAATAATTTAGTTCCTGTTCACCTTTATGCTATTTTCGTGCTTAAATGTTCTGAAAAGAAACTAATCAATCACCAGCTATAGTATATACTCTATAAGTAAGTAGTTTCATGCATCATATGTAGAATGGAGAAGTAATGTTTCACCATTATAACTTCTAAGTTGCATTTTCGTTGAGTTTTTGTTTCTTCTTTATCACAACATCACTTTCTATATCGATTAGTAGCTGCAACTACTGATTTTGTTACCCTTATTCATTTTCTGGATTGCTCAAAGCTCTCATATGGTATCAATTTTACTTACGATATTAATTTTTCTTCTGTAGCGTATGGTCTGCTGCCATTGATGCGCTTACTTCATATGTAAAATGTTTTGTTTCTTCTGACTCGGTGAACAGAGGAATCTTGCTGCAGCCAGTTCTTTTTTACCTGAACAGGTAAAAATATTTCCTTATGTTTTCTGTATTTTGGCTTTGAAAATTCTATTAGGTTATAGTTTCTTTTCCCTTCCATCTAGAGTAGGCTTGTTGATATTTTTAAATTTCAATTTGTATGAACTAGGGCTCTGTCCTATATATCACAACTAGCAGGCAAAGAACAAGCTGGAGTAAAGTCTTCAAAGGACTTATTTGTCATCCGGGTGTTGTTAGCATATGAAGCGCTTTCAGACCCATCATTGTACAAAAGTGACCATGCGCTGATTATTCAGATATGCAGTACTCCTTTTAGGTAAGCATTGAAATGCCTGTATTGTGTGTAGTTGTGCACGTGTTTTCAAGAAAACTGAACTTCTACTGCATGTAAGATACGATGTTGTACACATTCTTTTCTTTCTTTTATGAACTTAGTTCATGTTGTTTTAAACTTTATGACAGGGAAGCTTCATGTAAGATACGATGTTGTACACATTCTTTTCTTTCTTCTATGAACTTAGTTCATGTTGTTTTAAACTTTATGACAGGGAAGCTTCCAGATGTGAAGAAAGCTCTTGTCTAAGGATGTTGTTAGACAAGAGAGATGCCTGGTTAGGTCCTTGGATTCCTGGAAGGTGTAGTCTTTTTACTCATCCCGTTTCTTGTCAAGTGATTGTTCATACTCTTGTCTGTAAAACATATTCCATTCTCAGTTGCCATTAGCCTCATTCCTGATTGTAGTTAAAGGGTCATTTCTTAATCTTCTCCTTTGCAATTCTAATTCTATATGATTGTGTAGGGATTGGTTTGAAGATGAACTTCGCTCTTTTCAAGGGGGAACCGATGGTGTGTTGACATGTGTATGGGAAAATGAGCCTCCTAGTTTTCCTCAGGTAAAGTGCATTACCATGCCTTAACGGAGTTTACATTCCACTTTGGCTAGTAACCTGTCAAAACTTGCATTTTGTTAATTCTGACATTAATGCATGTAATTAATAATGAAGCCTGAAACTATAAGCAAGATGCTGGTAAATCAGATGCTCCTCTTCTTTGGAACTATGTTTGCTTCTCAGGTAGGTGATGTTATTAGTGTATGTCATGCAAATTTTGGTTGCTGGTTGACATAGAAGGGTCTGAATGTTTCAGCTCATTTTCTATGTTCTCCCAGGATAGTCGTGGGATGCTTTCATTTCTTGGCATGACTGATCAGTGTCTAAAAGCTGGAAAAAAACAAGCTTGGCATGCAGCCAGTGTTACCAATATATGTGTGGGGTTACTAGCCGGGCTGAAGGTTAGGTTTTAATTAATTTTCAGTTATGCTACCGAGAATTTCCGCTCTAACAATTCACATCACTCGGTGTTTCTTCCAGACTTTACTTGCTCAACGTCCTGAACGCCTGGGAATGGAGATACTAAGTGCTGCTCAGGCAATTTTCCAGGTTCTGAGCTGCTTTTATTATTAAATTTGTCAAAAATCTGACCCGCCCTTTCTTTTTCTTCCTGAACGCTAAATCTTGTGATCATGACAGAGTATTTTGGCTGAAGGAGACATTTGTGCATCACAACGTAGAGCATCATCAGAAGGGCTTGGTTTATTAGCAAGGCTGGGAAATGATACATTTACAGCCAGATTGGTTAGTGGTTTGATATTCTTCTATTTATTAACTGTGGTTTGCTTTTCCCCCCTTTTCCCCTTATTAAGGAGCTACGGGGTAGGGATCTAATTCTTGTAAAGAAATTTGATTCTAACTTTAGTTTTCCTTGGTGCAAGTACTTCAGATATTCTGCCTGAATTCCTTCGCAGACTAGTCTTTTTATATTTCTACTGCTATTCTTTGCCCTTCTTTACTGCACATGTATGTTGAAGTGGAAACTTAGTTGAAAAACTGCTTTAGGCGGCAAAACTCCCTGTTCTTTCCTTATTCTTTTATTAAGAAATAAATAAAATTATCCTAATAAATGACCTACAAGACTCGAACCCAATGAGAATTGAACCCTTTACCTAATACTACCCTCCCCACCCCAATGCCTCTCAGGCAAGGCCTTTACAGTTGCTTTTTCCTTATTCCTTGGGAAATCTCTGTTATCATTTTGACTGATTCTTTGTGCACAGACAAAACAATTTCTTGGTGATGTAACTGGCGCTACAGATTCCAACTATGCTGGATCAATTGCTCTTGCTCTTGGCTGCATTCATTGCAGGTAACCTTGAGACTTGCAATTGACATGTAACTGAAATGCAGCTTGAGCATGCAAAATTTCTCTCTCACTCACAGACACACACACCCAGACGCATGCATAATAATATAATATGCTTCTGAGGTCGGTTGTATTGCATAAACAAATTCATATGTACCAATTTACACCAAATTTCAAGTCATTTTTCGAGTATAAGAATCCTGTTGTAGTCTAGGAGCTGTTGTTGGGTTGCCCCTCCTTCCCTTACACTTTTAAAATAGTTTCATAACAAGCAACTAAAGAATGGGGTGTCAGTATATGACCCAACAATTTAACAGAATCTGCGTTTTTTACGTTCAACAACTTCAAATGATTCTATTTTATATGGTCCTCTCTCATTGTGGCTTATGCAAGTCGGTCTCTTCTCTATTTTCTTACTCTACATGTTGATTATCTTCATTGTTCTTCTGTAGAAGTACTCAATCATCTTATACTTGCTAATGTTTAAAAGATGTTTGATTGATTTGGCTATAGATTTACAACCAGTCAGATTTCTAAGCAACCTATGCATCACTAATTAGCTACCACGGGAAATCATAAATGATAATTGACTATTACAAAGTCATAAATCGATAATTTGTGACGTATTTAATACACTATGTATTCTAAAACAGCTATTTTATCCTGGCTTCAGAAAGTTCATTTTTTCCTATTAGTACTACATTTGTCTTCCACCTCAACAAAATGGGTTCTTCTACTTTTCAAGAGCTAGTGATTGATCTCGATGGTGTCCCCTCAGTGATTTATGTAGAGTTTTCTTTTCTGTATATTGTCTGCAGTGCAGGAGGAATGGCGTTGTCAAGCTTAGTTCCTAATACAGTAAATGCTGTATCTTCGCTTGCTAAAAGTTCGATATCGAATTTACAGATTTGGTCCTTGCATGGACTTCTTTTGACCATTGAAGCGGCAGGCTTGTCTTATGTATCTCAAGTTCAGGTATTGATGGGCTTGCAGCCCCTTGTAAATAAGTTTTTTGTTTAACTTTCAGTAATTTTCATAGTTCCTGTAAGTTAGATGATTTAAATGTCTAATCTGATGGAATAGCAAAGATGTATTTCAGAGAGATTTAAAATTTTCCTTAGGTTAAAATTGTAGAAATATTTATGTTGTTGCCATATATGCTTTTGGTTTTCTTCATGTTGCGAGTTTAAGATGCATCCTTATAGATTGTGCAAATTCCTGGTGGTTTTTTATGAATGATTTATGGTTTTCAAATACAAGAGCAGATGGTGTGAAGTTCCGTCATATATTTTTGAAATATATATATAAATTGGAGAGAGAGAGAGTGTCTTTACTAATTCAGATCTTTCATGTGTAGCCTCTTCGTGAAATCATATTAAGTTGTTTCTGTGTGCCGTTCTTTGGAGCCCATATTCTGTAGTTGTGTGCTTAGTTGCATAGTATTTCTACTTAGTTCTCTTGGATTGGAAGTACTCTATGATAATTACGTTGCGCGTTAAATTACTAAACATACCCTTGAGGCTTGTTTTTATTTACTAACTCCTCCCCTAAGTAGTTGCAGATCGAAATTGAGGCAATGTTAGGGGATATTACTATTAGTCACTTACAAACTTAATTGGTTCTTTTCACCAATAGTTCAAATCTCAAGGTTAATTTTGAATTTTACCCTTTTTATGAAGTTAAGTATGTTATGCTTTCTGTTATTGCAGGCAACACTTGGACTGGTAATGGAAATCATCATGTCAGAAGAGAGTGGTTTGGTTGACATGCAGCAGGCAGTGGGCCGCCTTATTAATGCTATTGTTGCTATTATAGGTCCTGAACTTTCCCCTGGGAGCATTTTTTTCTCGCGCTGCAAGGTTTGGTTCTTCCCTTTTTCTGCTATTTTCAGATGATTGTAACAATAGTGTGGAAATGTTGAACATATAGGATTGAAAAATACTATTCTGATATCTGTCCACAGTGTTTTGATGATTTTATGATTTTGTGAAGAGGTGTATATATTTGTCCTTTGTAAACAATGTGAACTATCTCAATTGCTATTTTTAAGCTATTTGAGTACACTGAAAGATATTTTTCAAAGACTTGATTTCAATAAATGATTTTTTATTGAATAATCGTAGTTCTAGTACGCGAATTCGATGAGACTCTATATCGACTCTAAGTGATATTTGAAAAATAGGTTAAACAAACTCATTTTTTGGTGATTTAATATAGCAGAGAATGTAGAAGTAGAAAATAAAAATATAGCCACTACAACAGTTAGTTTCGGAGTTGCTTTTCCTCTGTAATAATATTTTTAACTGTTCTGTTATTATCATTCAAAACATCATTTAAGCCAAACCATTTCTGATTCTATCTGTAGGCATGTTTCTAGCTCTCATTCTAGTCTGTTGCCTAATTTGTTGAATGTTGCCTAATTGATGCCATTTATGTGTAGTCGGCTGTTGCAGAGATCAGCTCGTGCCAAGAAACAGCAACCCTTCTCGAGTATGTAGATTCTATAATATATTTACGTTACTTTCTGTTTGTAGGCATAGGAACTGCATGTTTATGTTTTTCTAGTGGATTGTTTTTTAGTGTTGCCTGAAGCTGATTGTTTTTATATTACAGCTGGTATATCAACTGTAACAAAATTGCATGAGTTTACTTTTTGCTTGTCATTTTGATAGGAGTGCGCGCTTTACACAACAGCTTGTTCTTTTTGCACCACAAGCAGTTACTGTGCATTCTCATGTGCTAACTCTCCTCCCCACTCTTTTCTCAAGACAGGTATGCTTTTACAGTTTGATATATTGGTCGTAGATAAGTTTTATGGTTTCTATAACAGGTTCGGTTTTATTTGTGTCAGCCGAGTCTGAGGCATCTTGCTCTGTCCACTTTGCGACACCTTATAGAAAAAGATCCGGTTAGTACCTATGAAGCGTCATTTTTCTGAACAGTCTATTTTTGGTATATGTATATATATTCTGTTACTGTAAGCAATGTGATGGAGGACACTTCTGAGCATTGTTTAATTAATTTGATATTTAAAACCTCTTTTCATGGAATAATCGAAAAGGTTGAAAAGTCACTTAAGAACATCTGATGGCAGCATATCTACATATATCTACCTGTCCAGAATTTCTGTGGTGAATATTTATATTAACGTGTCAAACACTCAAACTGCAAAAAAGGAGTAGAGAAGCTGTGTGTGTATGTATGTGCTACATTATACTAAATACTCGGTGAATAATTCTTTTATTTTTTGTCAAGAGTTTTGAAATCCAATGTAGTTGCATATGAGGACTTCTCATCCTCCTTTTCCTGGCGTCCCTTATTATCTTAGAGCAAGTTCATGATTTATATACGATCTCCTAGTAGCATATGCTGATGATGAAATTACAGGTTCCCATTATTGATGAAGAAATAGAAGAAACCTTGTTCCACATGTTGGATGAGGAAACTGATACAGAGTAAGTTATTTGTAATGCTGGTTTTATTCTTTGAATGAAAGTGTTGCAATGAAAGGCTTTTCATGCATCTTATCATTTTCATGTAATACACTTAGGAATTAATTATTTCTTAATGTAGGAACATTATTAGTAAGTTATTTGGTGTGTTCTCGGTAGCAAGTTAATTAGGTCAGAGAGTTTCTAATCCTTGGAACTTCATTAAATGCAGTTTTTGATTATGTCGTATGTTTAAGAATTAGTTGGAACATCTCTTGTTATTGATTTCACTCAAATATGAATTCACCTTGTTATTATTGTAGGCATTAAGCAAATTCAAAAATTCCACTTCATTTTTCCAATAAATTCTAAATATTTATGGGTTCTATAATTTAATGGTGAATCTCAAATATGGGGTTTCGGATATATACTGTTTGGGAGGTTTCATCACTTTGATTTTACAAAACATTGCCTTATGATAGCACATAATATCTTTGACTCTTACATGTTTTCTCAGGATTGGCAATTTAGCACGAACCACGATTGTGAGATTGCTTTATGCATCATGCCCTTCACATCCATCCCATTGGCTGTCGATATGCCGCAATATGGTAACTTTCTTACCTGCCTAATACAATATGGATCTGTAATATAGTATTTGTAATTATTTCCAACCTTCTTTCACATGGCTTCTCAATATTCACGGGCTGCAAAATTGGCCAGTAGTTGAATAGTTATCATTAGATTCAGAGAGGAATTGGGTTGAGCTTACTTGCATATCCTTTAGTCCACTGGTTGAACATGTTTTATATACATCTACATGTAGGGTCAATGGGATTCTTCTTTAAAATTGACAGGGCAGTTGCATCTTACTTGACTTCCTATTTGCAATTTCCGTATTGGCATGGGATTTTCAGCCTAAAATTTTAGTTTGCTAGGACTATTGTTATATCACACAGATGTGATCTGTATGTGATTATTTTGGTTGCTGATTTATATGAAAAATGTTTAGATTCTTTCTACATCATCAAGACTTAATGCAAGCAAGAGTAATAATATTGTGAGTGATTCTTCAAATGGTCTGGATGGTGAAAAAAGATTGGATATTGAGGAAGATGATGAGAATATGGTCTCTAGCTCCAAAAGTTCGGCAATCCGCAGTCATACGCTTGACTACTCCAGTCCTAACATTTCAAGGGATAAGCACCTTAGATATCGAACAAGAGTTTTTGCTGCTGAGTATGTACCTTACTTTTTACAGTTCAGCTAAGTTAATTCATTTTATTCACTTATATGTTCTTTCCATAATTGTTGCTACTCCTTTCTGCAAGCAGGTTCAGTTATTATCTTCTATATCCATATATTTTCTTTCGTCTAAACTATTGCTTGTACTTCTAGTTATTAATTAAGCTTGTAGAGATTAAATTATGAGTTTGTTAGTGTATTTCTATCTTTTGAGACTGACTATATCCTTAAGTGGGTTAAATAATTTTTTTAGAGGTTGGCAATGAGATTAAAACTCAGGAGCTCTTGTTTGTCCTGGCTCTGATTCAACACCATGTTGAATGACCAGTTCATCCAAAAGCTTAAGCTTACGTTAATGATGTTTATCATTTAATATTTAGTAATTTTTAAAATGAGTTGCAATTGTCTCATGAGTTATGTAACCGTAGCTTACTAGGTCAAGGAAAATATCCCTTTCCGTATGCTGCAATAAGTATGACTAAAATGTGATTGAAATCTAGGTGCTTGAAGCATCTTCCTGAAGCTGTTGGGGACAGTCTTGCTCACTTTGACCTCTCATTGGCAAGGGAACGACCTGCTAAGGGGCATCTTTCTGGAGACTGGCTGGTTCTTCAATTGCAAGAGCTTATTTCTCTTGCTTATCAGGTGTTGAATATAGAATAACAATCTTTTTATAGAAAGTTCTTTTCTTTTTTAATCAAGAAATAACGCAAGATTTCTAATATTTTCATGTCATATCTTGTAGATAAGCACCATTCAGTTTGAAAAAATGCAGCCAATTGGTGTTTCACTTCTATGTACTATTATGGACAAGGTACATCTCCGACACTTCAACATTTATGTAATCAAACTGAGCTTCGAATCTTGACTAGTGAAAAGTGCATAAAACTTATTAGTTTGCACTGTGTTTTGTCAGAAGTTTTAACCTGAAGTGTTATGTATTTTGTTCTATGTATTATTAGTTTGCAGCAATTCCGGATCCCGAGCTTCCTGATCACCTCCTTCTGGAACAGTATCAGGTTTGCTACCATACTTGCTTTAACTTTTGTCTCTCATGCAAACTTTGTCACATGTATATCCGTTTGATGGTTATATTATTCTCTTTTGAAAATCGTAATGCCTCATTGCAATATATATTGTTATTAGTAGTCAACTTATTGTGGATTTTGAATTTACTCAATCTAGGCCCAACTGGTGTCCGCTGTCCGAAGTGCATTGGACTCATTTTCAGGCCCAATTTTGCTGGAAGCAGGCCTGCAGCTAGCCACTAAAGTAAATAATGCATGCAGATATTTGGTTTTGTTTTTCTAATGTGAATTGACATTTATTACTTCAGATGTTCTGACATAATGGAATTGTAGATGCTGACTAGTGGGATCATCAGTCGAGATCAAGCTGCAGTCAAGAGAATATTTTCATTGATTTCACGTCCACTAGATGACTTCAATGGCCTTTACTATCCATCATATGCCGAATGGGTCTCATGCAAGGTGAATTTGCGTTTGAGCAAATTATATAGTTGTGTCATAGAAATGGTTACTTTAAATGGGTTCCCTGCTTAGTATGAAGAACAAAATGCTAAAAAGTATTTTATGCAAAAACTCTCAAGTAAAATTCTTCTATCTAGAAAGTCCTAAAATCAAAATATTCATACCAATTTGTCCAATTACTCTACTTCCAAATTTATTTTTTGCTTGTGAGATTAAAATACTTTTTATTAAATGTAATTAAGATACTATAATTGGATATTTTCCTTAAATGAAGACTATTCTAATTAAGATTCGAATAATTTATTGTGGTCTTTTTCGAAATATATACAAGAAATTAATCTCGTGTTTATAAAATGTAAATATTATCATAGTCTTCTTACTTGGTTCTTACTATATTGAATATTCTCCATCTAAAAGATTTCCCTTTTTTTGTTTTTTTTTTCAATGTATTGGATAATTTAGTATGATTCTAAGACGTTTTGGTTAAAAGAATTTTATTTGGGGTTTTTTGGATACTAATTATTTTCCACTAGGACTTTTTGGTCTTCCCCCGTAATATTAATTGATTTTATATCAGTAGTGATGAAATCTAGAAGCAGCTTCAAATGGCCCATATTTTCATCTTTTGGTAATTGCAGATCAAAGTTAGGCTTCTCACTGTTCATGCTTCTCTCAAGTGTTATATATTTGCTATCTTAAGGCGGGAAAGTGATGATATTCCTGATGAGTATCAGGCTCTACTGCCATTGTTTGCTAAGAGTTCAAGAATTCTGGGGACGTATTGGATCTCATTTCTGAAGGACTACAGCATTCTTCGATTCCACCAACATTTGGGAAATGTGAGCTTGACATTCTCTTTCTTCATTCCATGATACCTTCTTCAACTGAAAGTGTATCAATCGCAAGGGAAAAATTGTAGCCTTGATTGCTAAACATTTGCTTCTTTTTTTTGTGTGACATACAGTGGAAACCATTTCTTGATGGAATTCAATCATCGGTAATTTCAGTTGAATTGCAGCCATGTCTAGAAGAAGCTTGGCCTGTGATTCTGCAAGCACTTGTGTTGGATGCAGTACCTAATAATTCTGATGTAAATGAATCTTCTCCAACAGACAGATCAAAAAATATTCCTACTTCTGGATACAGCATGGTGGAGTTGCGATTAGATGATTTTCAGTTCCTATGGGGTTTTTTCCTTCTGGTACTATTTCAGGAGCAAGATATTGCTCTCAGTGAACATATTATACCAGTGTGTTGCATCAAATCCAAGTTCAGTAACGAAATTCCAGTTGACGATTTGAATTCCTCATCTTTTAAGTTATACAACATTTTCTTCCCCGTGTTTCAATTTATGTCCACCAAAAGATTCTTCACTTCTGGATTTCTTACTTTGGATGCCTGCAGAGAACTACTGCAGGTACGTATGAATACATGATTCATGTCTTGCAGTAGAGTTATTAGAGTATTACACCAGGCAATGTTTGGGGCATATTTTCATTTGTTTGAGAAAGATGTTTTGGGGGAAGAATTTCTTTATTCATTCATTTTTTATTGTGGATGCAGGTCTTTTCATACTTAATTTTCAGAGAAGATACATGGGATTATCTTGCAGTCTATTTTCTATCCCAGGTAATGATCGTGATACTTAATTGTTTGAACTAATCCAGCCTTTCATATGAACCAATGATGTATAATGCTTAGAAAATGAATTCTATTGAAAAAGTATCTAGCTTGTAATAATGCCAAAAAAATTGGCATGCCACAAAACGATGGTGAAACTATGTGTTGATTATTGGATTATGTAAAAGGACATTCTCTTATCTAATCTACTCTGTTCTTCTCGTCAGTTAAAAACCAATTCTTCGGCTTGAGAGCTTAATTTTGAGAGGTTTTAATATAAATTGTTCACAGATACTTGAAATTACGGTTGAAACTTTGGACTAGAAACTGGAACCTGATTGAAGGGTTATACTGTTTATTCTGATTTCTGATGTCAAACAGGATGCAGCCACAGATGTTTGAATTTTTTTGGTTCTTCGGTTTCAGGGGATTTTATTATGCATCTGGTTTTGATCACTAATTTCTTAGCTGTACCAGCAGGTTGTTCAGAACTGTCCAAATGATTTCCTCGAGGTGGAGAAGTTTGCATATTTGACAACGGAACTGTGTTTGACTTCTCTTTTCAAACTTCTATCAAGGTACCTTTATATTTCATTATAATCTTTTCAAGTTCTCGGAGAATTAATGGCTTGAAATAATTGACTTTGCTTGGAATTCAGTGGCAGCGTGAATTCTCAACATCCTTCAGGCGGGGAAAAGATTATTTCCGTGGCACTTACCGCTGCTTCAACACTGTTGCAACGCTTTGAATCTCAGGTAGATAAGCTCATTTGTGATGATCAAAGTGTACCTAAACTAGTATTTGGGTCATTATAGTTCTTGCACTTCCGTTTACATATACGTCAATGCACTGAAAGCCACCATCTTGTGTTGTGCTTCTTACCTTTCTGTCACATTCTCATTATAAACTCCGGTTGATGCAGATGCAGCTAAAGTTCTCGTTGCCTTTTCTGTTGATTGGTTACAAGTACGTTGGAGAAGCATCAACTGAGATATCCCTTTCAGAAATAAATGTCTTTGTTCAATCTATTGCTTCTTTGTTAGAGAGACTTGGTAAGTACTTCAAGAACATTTTGAAAAACACTCTCCACCTCTTGTATTTCCTTGTTTGCTTGTTCATCTACTCCCCAAAACTCCAGTATCTGCATTATAATTTCTTCTTTCCTTCTAGTCATTATAGGAGGGCAAGTCATCCGATTAATAACCTCCCCTGATACTATATTAACCTACACAAGGTGTACATTGCATAAACATGTAATATAAAAATCCAAATAGCTTAATTTCGAGGTTGGAGTATGTCGAGTATAATATGCCAGAAGTTTTCTGTATTGAGACTACGAAGAGATTACTTATGTTAGAAATTATAATAAAAGATCAAACCTCTGCCTCAAGTGAATTTTGATTGGACCCACCGAAAATAAAGAAACTCTGGTATCATGGTTATATTTTGAAAAATCTCTTTACATTCTTTCAGTATGTAGATGAACGTGTAATATTTGTTCTCCCATAATCGAGCAAGTATTGGTCTTCTAAATAGTTTGAACTAGGCTCTGTCTAGATTCTGTATCTGCCTTAATATGACCATCCTGCTAACTATGTTATGGGGTTCGATATGCAATTTTTACATAGTATGCATCAGGGTGATGGTTGCTTTTATTACAGGAAATGTTGGACTTGGAGCTGATGGCGCTACCCAATTGGTATCAACAACCAGAGCTTGCCTAAATGCAACAACTAGTCTGACTAATGATTGCGTCCAGGCAATTCATCAACTGAGTGATAAGAAGTCCAACTTGCTCAAGATACTGCTCCTAAAACTTGCCTACTCTATTGAACAACTCTTTTCATATGCTACTCTAGCTTTTGCATTTGAAGGTCCTGGAGAGAGCCAAGAAAGTAATCCCGTTTTATATAAAGTGTTGCATCTTAGCATTCAGTGTATCCAAGCTGTGCTTACTGATTCCAACCTACAGGTGACCATTTGCTAAAATCTCTCCATCTTGAGTATACATATAAAAATAAATAAAGGAAAAAAAAAAAGAGTGTACATATTCAGAAAAGTAAGAAGAAGTTTATGTGCAGATTCAAGCAGTTGCCTTGCAAGTTCTGAAAGTCAGGCTACAAAAAGGAATTGGTACAGAATCTCTTCCGTTCTTAATTTTTTATGTTGGGGAGCTTGTTGAAGATTTGTTCATGATAGTCCAGAATAATTTAGAGGTAACAGTTGACATAGTAAATAATTTAGAGGTAACAGTTGACATAGTAAATCTCCCCCCCAAAACTCTCACTGAAATCACATCCTAAATGCTGCTACGTGATTTTGATTACAGAACCCCATTAGCAGAGAAGCAGTTGCTATTATTGGGGAATGTCTAAAAATTTTGATGCTTCTGCTAACATTGTCGAAAGGAAATGATCATCAGAAGGGGCTAATACATCTGCTTTTG
This sequence comes from Erythranthe guttata, assembly GCF_000504015.1. The sequence goes on along the minus strand of NW_012192872.1, from coordinate 2,765,567 downwards.
GAAGCTATTCTCATGATTTTTTTGATGTCTGATGGTTCTCTTTCTCAAGTAATGCCGACACTATAGTTATCAAGCTGTTTTCTATTTGTATTCTTAACATATACTAACTGTTAAGTTTAATTGCAGGCAGCTAACGATTTACAAAGCATTGCTGTAAAGTTTGTTTCTCAACTTGTTCAAATTCCTAGCGCAGCAGCTTCTGTCAAGGATATTCTATTAGCCATGCCAGCTACACAAAGACAGCAGCTTCAGGTTCTTTTGTTTCCTCTCATTTAAAATTTGCTGGTGAATTAATCAAAGATTCAAGTTTTATGATCAGTCCATGAACCAGAATTACTATTATGATGGTGTCTGCAAATTTGTTCTTTTTTTAAAGTAAAGTGACCTCAGTAATCGCAACTATTTTGTACTTGGCTGGACACAATGTTCTAAGTGCTATAAAGCTTTTTCATGCTTCTTACCTTTAATGAAGTTTTCAATCTTTTATACCTAACACAAACACAGTATTATTGGTCGCAAAGCCACAAAACCTTTGAAATAGATATATCTAGATAATTGGCATAATCACCCTTGTTATTGTTTTTAGTCTTACTATTGTTGCTTATTGTTATTATTATTGTTTTTTGGTTTCACACTTGTCTTGTTCTTAGCACTATCATTCTAGTTCCTATCATTCTGTTTCGATCTTTGTTTACATAGTACATTTGATTTACTGAGTTGCTTGATGCAAAACGATTGAATATTCCTTTTCAGCAACTAGGAACTTGAGATTTGATTTCCCGTTTTCAATTTTCATGCTTTCAGGACATAATCCGCGCTTCAGTAGTTCAAGACAAGAACCCAAAACTAATGTCATCCTCTGGACCAGCCTTAGTGATAAAGTTACCTTCGCAGACAGACGAGATCCGAGAGAAAAATACCCTTCCATTAGAACCTCCAAACAAGCCTAACAACACTATTGAAGAAGAAGAAGAAGACGAAGAAGAAGAAGAGGAGGAAGATGATTGGGACACTTTCCAGTCTTTTCCAGCCTCGGGAAACGAAACTGCCCCACCTCCAGATAATAGTAGCTGTGACAATAATGACAAAGAACACTCTTCTTCCCCACCTCTTAGCAATAAGGGAAGTACAAGGATTGAAAGCCACGAGCTCGGTGAAGGTGCTCACATGGTTTCAGGCCTTGAAGAGGACGAGTTATTTTCCGATACTCAGTCAGATCAGTTTGCGAAAGAAGAACACATTGAACCTTTCGACAACTATTTAAAGCAAAAAGAGATGGTATCAAACGATGAGAATAACGAGTCTCTGTCAGATGTTCAACATTTACCCAGCACAGAAGTAGATAATGGCCAATCATCTGATGCGAATGACACTGGAACTTCTGATGACTTTGAGCAAAGGTTAGAAGTTTCTGCCGAGTATGCCGAGTCACCTAAAGAGCAGCACAATAGTGAAGGTACAGATATTATTAACCATGGCAATATCTTAGAAGACAATGAAAAAGAAAGGCCTTTGGTGTCAACAAATGATGCTGAAGTGACCTCCATCAGCGAGGATTCTGATTTGGGAAGAACTGGCAATAGACCCGAGCAATCCAGTTTGTCCAGTACAGTTGATTTAGAAAACGAGAAAAAAAATATTCCAGGCAATGCCAATACTGATGAATTAGAAGATGATAACAAAAAGTCGCCCGACAATTAGTATACATAATCAGTACCAGATTTTTCTGAAATCACAAGTTTGGTTGTGGCTAATGGCATAATGATGTGGTAAGTTTGTATGGTTAATATACTGGTGATAGTGAACTGACTCTATGATATCGAAAAAAGTTCAGATGTTCAGAATTTGGAGTGCATTTTTTCTAGCTTTTCTCTTATTCTGCTAGAGGGAGGAGGTACTCTTTTAAGGGAGGAAGTAATGGCCTTAGATGCTCTGTATTTTCCCCGACTCGTTTTTTGGCTGATGGTAGTGCAATTTGTGACTGGTATTTGCAAGATAATTTGTGAGGTGAATTGTCTATGCTAGAAATTTGCGTCATATGTATAAATTATCGAGCTTGGTTGAAAAGTTCTCCTGAATGGCTCGTTTTTTTTCTTCTTTTTTAGTTGAGTGTGGAATCACAATTGTGTATCTATTTGGTATTTATGCATGTAGACAGGTCGTCATATGTATAAATTATCGAGCTTGGTTGAAAAGTTCTCCTGAATGGCTCGTTTTTTTTCTTCTTTTTTGTTTGTAGAAGTTTTTGAGCATTTTATTTTCTAAAAAAATCGACTTAAGTAGCAATAAAATGGAATTTTGTACACATAACTATCTAATTCAAAAAGTCGATCAAAAAAGTCGGTTAGCTAAAAACTGTAAAAGTTGAGGCAACGTCATATTTCACCATTTTATGAAGTCAATTTGTGTTTCACTTTGGATGGCCAAGGTATAAAACCAATCTGAGAGTGTAACAAAAACTGCAGGAATCTTGCAACTGGCTAAACTAATGCAAGTCCAACCATTAAAAAATGTACGCTACACTGCGTTCTGTAACGAAAACCAATCAAAACGAGAAATACTTTTAAGGAGAAAGTGTATTGTATATTTTTCAAAAACTATATCTCATGTTAAAAATGATAATTTTTTGGAAGGCAAAATATATTATATATTTGACATTATAAAACCGAGAAAAGTTAAATTGCAAGTATTAAAGTAGATGTTGCTTCAGTCGTCAAACTCGTGCATATGATCTAATAGGTAGTTGGCAGCAAGCTCCTCATTCTTGTTGCATGCGAAGAATACTTCCAATACCAAAGCTCGGTCGAAACCCATTGCTTCAAGCTGCAAGTTAAAATACAGTGTTATTGATTTAGGCATAATTCACTTTATAATCTCTGTTATGTTATGTACTGCTTGACCTAAATGTTGCCAAAATCAAATAGCTACATGCAAATTGGAAAACGAACAATCTTAGAAATGGTTATATAGTGAAAACTTTTCATGGTATTCCGGAGACTTATATCAAATTAATGAAATATACTATGAAATGAGGTTTTCTTTTTCTTTCCCCTTGCCAACTCCGCATTTCATACACGACATGAGGCCATTTTACATTAATTTTGGTTGCTATGTTCGCATATTGCTGAGTTTTCTGATAACTCTTATGGCATGTAAGAGTTGCTAATTAGTATACGATGGGGCATAACTAAATTATCAAATTCATTACCATATTCAATTTTCATAGACAAGAAATGGGCAATATGGGGCAAACGAAACACTTACTCGCTCGATTGCTTCTCGCTCTTCCGCTGTAACAGCAACAGACTGTGGCATTGCTTCAGCAAGTTGACCTAATACGTTCCTAGAGATATCACGGTGGTCAGAAGATTTATAGAGAGATGAGCTTGGAAAAAACCAACAAAATAAGATGCAGATAATCCAAATTTCTCACCCATCCCCCTCGACAGGTTCGTTTATGAGCCGTAGGAAGTCAGCCTGATGGTCTTGAATCAATCGTACTAGTTGTGGATTTTGCTTTCCCAACTCTTGAAGCATAGGCTGCAAATATGAAAAAATGTCAATATTACAAGCAAAGATTAGTTGGCACACACCTTAGAGATACAAAAATAAATTGCATGGTGAATTAAGTACCTGCAAGATTTGAGGATTGGCTTGCACCACGGCACGCAGTGCTTGAAACTGATGAAGAACATTTTATCTAATTAACAAATAAAATAAGATATCAAACCAATATAATTTCTTATAGGAAACACGTGTTTAGAACCTGTTGACTATTGCGAAGAAAGTCTAAGTTGTTGCCGCCACCTGCATTGGATCCCATGCTTGGTAGACCCTGGCCCGAGAAAGATACGAAAATTAAAATTGCATATTTTTCACAACGAATATTTTTTTTATTCTTTAACAAAGTGATTGATATCATAGACGAAATTCCCACCTGTGGAAAAAGATCTAAAGGATTAGAATTGGGTCCACCAGAAGGTACTGCTGGCTGTGTATCCTGGACTGGAGTCGTCGCAGGCTGCCCACCTGGAGGAGGTTGAGCCACAGGAGGGACTTCTGCTTGTTCTGGAATACCCTGAAAAATTAAACCCTTCACTTATAAACTAATGCTATAATTTTAGCTATATCTCAAAATTATCAAATTTAAACTTGCAAGTCATATGTTTCAGCTCTTTGGAAATTGAAAGTGCAGCAAAAGTACTCAGGCAAAATTCGGCAAAGATTATCACAGATGTTGGAGGCTCACAGAATAGAGATATTCAACAGCTCTCTCTGGGTTGTTAAATGCAGCCCGTAGAGCTCGAACAACTGTATCTCGATCCCAACTTCCTCCACCCATATCTATAATCTGTTGAATTGTCCCCTCCAAGTTAGTTCCAGCAACAAGATTTGACGCGGCTTCGCTGTACACATCTGTTGAGCTGTTTGAACAAAAATAAATCGACATATGAATATATTATAATATGCAGTGGAAGGGTAAATACTCCTGTCCGCATCACAGATAATAAACTGATAAAGTATACTAACGCAGTAAGAGTAGGCACAGGAACTGGAGCAGATGGAGCAGGTTGTGGGCTGCAAATGCAATAAATAAAAATTATAGATAATAAGAACAAACAAGTGAGGGAAGAATCTCATAACCACAAGCCAAAAACTATGCAATAAGATGAGCTCACATTGTAATAGTTGATCCAGGTGCCGAAACAGCTGCTGCTACTGGCTGTGCTGGCAGAGGTGTATCGTTTGCAGGTTGGATCTACAAAATTAAATAAACCAATACACATAATTTACAATATAAATCTCAAGATCAATATCTTACACCTAATCTACTAATCCTAAAAGAAACATTTATACACAGATGCCAATTTGAAAGCACACATACAATGATTGGATAAAGTTTAGCTTCTGATGGCAATCAAATAGAAGTTAATGAATCCTTTAGAAAATAATTTTTTGAGATCTAACAGTAAAAGAGGTCTATATTCATAAAATACGCCTTCTCGTCAAGGAAAAAAAATTAATTATATGCTGCAAAGTCCTCCAAGCAGCTTTCATCATGTGCAACCATAGCTGGTTTAGTTAAGTACAAAAGCGAACGGGCACACACTGCATCCACATATTGTACTTTGCCAAGACTAAAGTAGATGTATATAATAATGCAATAAGTAAGCCAGCATAGAAAGAACTGCCTCACTGAAACTGAATGTATGACATATAATCATTGCCATCGAGAAAATTATCAGAATCAGGAAGTAGAACTTTTGGGAATAAATATGCTTCGGACATACATAGTATACCTAAGGGTTTATTACAATTTGATAAAAGGCAGGACTTCCCATTTTTTCTTCTTCTTTCCTAATTTATTTCTCTAATTTTGTTTGCCTGAACTCAGATTGTTACAAGCATATCAAAAGGGCTCACCTTACTCGATGGTGCAGCCGATGCAGTTCCACTTGACGAGGCTTTGTTCTACAAGAGTTTCACAATGCAGACACAGTCAGCAACATAAAAATATGCTGGATCTACATTATGTTTTTTTTTTTGGTCAGTGTAAGAAACATTTATCTGCTTGAGGATGGACATAAGCCAAGGAATGATAAAGCAAGTCGGGATTATATACTATTTCACATCAGGTGATATAGGTATTTTCCTGCCATCATATATTTCTGTTAATGTGAGGCACATTTTAACACCTTGTCCAAATTGCAAATTATTATCGACACAATCTTCATTCAATAAAAAATCACTTAGAAGAAAATGGTAGGAGAAGCACATTTTCAAGATGACAAGACAGCATATTACCTTGGACAACATAACCACGACAAAACTTTTTTCGGCGACTTTGTTCTCCTCAAGAGTGGTTTCATCCTTCAGAACTTTCCCTTGATGGATAAGCATCTGTTGAGCAGCTGGGTAAACATCAGATCCCTGAACAGTTTCTACATTCTTCTTCACATCTGCGACCTAAAATAATCAAGATAGATGATGAGAGTACTTAAAAATAATATATATTTAAATTAGATTAAAAAAATGGCAGATAGATGAATATGGAATCGTTCTGACTACTCCTCTTCAAGAGAGCTAGTAAGTAGTTCTGCACAAATCCACGGGCAGGCAAATCTAAAAGAACTACATGCAGACTATTTATTTGATACATGGGACCAAAATAAGTATGGATAAGAGTTGAAACACGAAGTTTCTGGTATCTTTATTTTTTACCTGCCGATAATATTGTCGTGATTCAGTGGTATCAAATTATGATTTGGATTAATCGTTACAAAAGTAAGATACTGCTTTGAGCAATCCGTAACGAAAACAGAAGTATTTAATTGGGGATGAAAAATTACATTTAAAAATGGCTGAAGAACATCAAATAGAAAAGATATCTTCCAGGAAAACAAAATTGAATTAAATGAGACTGGTGCATTCACAGGCCAGATTTACGGGTTCCGAAATGCAATAAGAAAATGAGTCAAGTATCATACAAGATCCATAAAGATTTTTTCGTTGAAGCAATCTGCAAATATTCCGGTTAAGATTATCAAAAAGTAAGTCTATGAAACAAACATTTTAACTATGGAATTGGTGAAGTATACGATAATTTCTTCCAAAGGTTATCTATGATATATTTTTGGGACTAATGAAATATTTCAAACCAAACACTATGACTAGGGTGCAAAGCTACAACCGATTTTGATTTTAAACGCACCTCTTCATCATCTCATACCCTATGCTTTTTTATTTATTTTTTATTGCATGCTTGTGAAATCAACAATCTACGAATGATACGGCAAAAAAATTATAGTTAACCAAAGACCGAAAGCAGTCGGCACCAGTTTTTCCCTCATTCTTACTCTTCAGAAATTCAAGAACTAATATCAATTGCTTTAAAGTTTGGACAATATACAAGAAATTTTAAGCAGCACTAAATGGTATAATAACTCCAACATATGATACATACATTCTACACTATCTACCAATTAGAAAATTTCACATTCAAATTCCCAGGCAGAATGAAATTGCCTTTCTGAAAGGAAAAAATTAACTCCAATTGGTATAATAACAAATTCGAGAGAGAGAGAGAGAGAGAGAGAGAGAGAGAGAGAGAGAGAGAGAAATCTCAACGAACACCGAAAACGGGACAATTGATAAACCCTAATCACACTCCATTCACTACGTTTAAGCAATCCAATTCAAACACATGAGAAAAAAAACAAATGCAGATAAGATGTACAGAGAGAGTGAAAAAAAAGGTGAAATGGGGAATCCTTACGGTGTCTTCGGGTTTCACTTCGATCTCGAAGTGCGTGCCCTTCAGAGTCTTCACGAAAATCTTCATACTATTGCTTGATATTGTGCTTCTTTTGGTCCGTAATTTTCCACCGGAAAAACGCGTGTCCGATCTCCGGCCGCCGCCGACGGTGTGTGTGGGATGTGAAGAAGAAAAGTGACAACAGAGCCAGCTAGCCTGTCGCCGTTTATATAGGTTAGAGACACGTAATAATTAGGTAACAAATCACAACCAATAAACATTAGACACGTATGCAAATATTTGTTTTTAAGTGGGGTTAAATACGGTTCCTTCGATGCTACACCCGGTGAAAAACACCGGGTGTAGCATCGAACAAATCGTTAAATACATATTGCACTATTGTACTATCAATATCACATATACCCCTGGATTATGAAATACGACAAATTGACCCCTCAACTTAACCGTAAACCCTCAACTCTCTAGCACCGTTAGTTTATGCAGCGTAGTTACTATTTTACTCTTACATTTATATGTTACATATAGTATTTTTGAATTTATTACTTGACCATTTTTTTTTAGTAGCAGCACTCTGGTTGCATTGACAAGTGATTCTTGAAAACTATGTCGTGTAGTGTTTGGATGTAAAAAATGAAATACATGAATTTTGAGTTATAACTACGGAAACGTTTGAAATCGACAATTTATGAGCTGAAAATGAAATTATAAAATTTCAAAAATTTAAAAAGAATTTAAAATGCCATTTATAATAAAAGAAATTCATAAACTTTGGGTGATATTGGGAACAAAATTGCAAAATTTTATAAATTTAAAAGGAAATTATAAATAATTTTCATGATATAATATTTTCTTCCATGAAATTTGAGTGAAATTTTTAGGTTGTCAGAAAATAAAATTAGGAAATAAACATGAAAATAATTGGGAGTAAATTGAGTACAAGAGAGAAAAGAAAAAGAAATAGAGGCACACCTTTTATAAACATTGGACCACTTTATCGCATTTTGTATTAATTATGCGACGTTTGGTATGTATTAATTACAAATATTCGACGTTTGGTATGTATTAATTACAAATATTCGAACATGATAAAGAAAATTGTGCATTCCATCTTTCATTAGGAATATTTGTGTATTTAATTGCAACATATAAGTCAAAATTCATGTTTATTGTCGTGGATTTTTTTGATCATAATCTGTTGACGATTGAGTGTGATCATACACTATA
>NW_012192872.1:2717199-2756967 GCF_000504015.1 Erythranthe guttata | reverse complement strand
AAATTTGATTGTTGATCATTACACTTATATGAGTCAACGTATAAATTTTATTTTTTAGATTATGTAGCTTAAATAAATAATTAAGTCAAATTTGATTTATTTTTTTCCATAGAATATTTAAATATCATTAAATATAACAATTTGCGAAATAATTGAAACTAGGGGTGAGCAAGTCGGACCCATCAACCCGCTACACCCGTCAAACCCGTGAAAAACCGCCCCGTTGGGACCGGACGGATAAATCCATCCATAGGATTGGGTCCTAAAATGGTGAAGAACCGTGGGTTTGGGTCTTAGACGGGTTCAATTTTTTTTAATACCCGTGAAACCCGTCCCGCCCCGCCATACAAAACGACGTCGTTTTGTTTACATTATATAGTATAATAAATTAATAATATTAATGAATAAATAAAGTATCTCTAGTGTATCAAATACATAAATCAACTAAACTATAATTGTGGAAGTAATAGCTATAAAGATTATGAAAATCTCTAAGAAAATGTAGGAAAAAAAACATATATATACAACGGTCAACACACGGCAGAAAAAAGGAAGAAAATGGTGTTGAATGGAGCTGAATAGGGCGTTGGTTATGCTTGAAAAAGCTATATTTATTTTATTTAAAATTTGTCTTTTAAGTTATGAATTAGTTATTTTTAGTTTTATATTAATTTTTATTTACTCTTGACATTTACATTATTTATGTTTGGTTTCAATTTGAAATTTTAGGTTATTCATTTTAGTTTCTAATTATTCTCCCGTAAAACTTATAAATTATATATAAAAAAAAATAGTTTAGACGATAACGGTTTCGACCCGTAAAGGTTGGGTCCTACTACAAACCCGCCATGGACCCGCCTATCCTAAACCCGTTAAAAACCCACAAGTTCGGTTCTTCAAAATCAAGAACCGTTGTTTGACGGGACGAGGGCGGGTTTTGATAGAACCCGCGGGTTTATGGCCCGCGCACACCCCTAATTGAAACTATTAGTAGATTCTGTTCACTTGGATTTACTAAAATTGGGTGGTTCGACCAAAACGATCAAATTCTCAATATTGACATTTATCGTCAATGACGTTCTATCTTCTTCAATTAGTATCTTTTGCCGTCGAACAAGCCTTTAGTATGGGTAGCAACATCTTCAATGAAATGAGATCGTTACTACATGCGGAGATCCTTTTTTTTTTTTTTAGTTTTTAAAACTACAACTAATTCCTTCAAAAAGTAAAAAAAATATTTTTTTTAAGTATTTTTAAAATTTGACTTAAAAAATAAGTATTTTCAAGTGTCTACAATAATTTTCTCAAAATTTTTTGCAAGTGTTTAAAAGTTTTCAAGTGTTTTTTTCGGTTCCTCCTAAACCCGAACGGATCTAGTGGTTTGAAACCGGACCAGAACCGAATCGTGGCCATGTCTAGGAATGAACAACTAGAAATACAAAACTATTGTAATGGGATTTAAGGTGAATAATAAAAGTAAAATGAATTAAGTGACAAAATTATCCTCCTTAAACTTTTAATTTACCAAAAAAAATATATTGGGGCAATGTGCAATGACATTTATATTTTGAAGGGGTGATGTGATCTCCTTTTTCATATTTCTAGGGGGTTTAGTGCAAAACCTTAATTCGTAGAGGGAGTGAGGTGCTATTATGCCAAGTAAAATTCTTCGTCTCTCCCCGATCCCCATCCCCGACTCTCTTTGGCAGTGGTAGTTACCCTCCGCCGCCCTCCGCCGACGATGCCTCAATCCACCGGAGGAACCAAGAGAGGATAAGCCTGCGGCTTCCGCAACAACCACCAGCTCAACCACAGCCGCACCGGAGAAATCAACCACCGCGGCGCCGCCGCACCGCTTCACCCAATTCCCCCCCCCCCCCCCCATAAAGCCGCCGCATACCGTGGCCAATCGCTACGAGTGCAGTGTATTCGGTAGCCGGTAATTCCTTGCCAAGAAACTGTCTTTTCACAAATAAGTTTACTGACCGGTTAATCTTATGAACCAAACACCCATGTGATTCTGGAATTACTTTGATTTCATTTTCCTTTACATTTTCATTTTTCTCGTTTTTGAAATCCAGGAACCAAACGGAGCCTTACCGCAAATAACAATGGAGAACTGGAAGAAGAAGAAGATCGGCCCAAACAATCCAACAAAAACTGTATCTAAACCGGAACCCGAACCCGAACCAAACGCCGATATATGGTCATTCATCACCGAAAGAAGCACGAAATCATGGTTCCTGTGCATAAGCCTCTTCGCCGTTTTGATTCGCCTCGCAGTTTCGCTCCACCCCTACTCCGGCGCCCAAACGCCGCCGAAATTCGGGGATTACGAGGCGCAGCGCCATTGGATGGAGATTACGGTCAACCTTCCGGTCAAGGAATGGTATCGCAACAGCAGCTCAAATGATCTCGGATACTGGGGCCTCGATTACCCCCCTCTGACTGGGTACCAGAGTTATCTCCATGGAACTTTATTGAAATTCTTCGATCCTGCATCGGTTGCGCTCTTCACTTCTCGTGGATATGAGTCCTACCTTGGGTATGCTGATTATTCGAGTATTTACCTAATTTTGTGCTCCTCGGTTGAAATATGGATCGTTATTGAGCGTTATACTGTATTTTTTTAGAATTATCTTTTGTCGTGACGATTGAAGCCTCTGTTCACCATACTCTCGAAATTTAAGATTGTTTTCAATTGCCCAAACTTAGCAGCTCGCGTAGGCATATCTACATGAAATGATTAAATGAGCTGATGAAAGATATTGGAATGTCGTGGGGTTATGTCTTTGCTACCAAAGAAATACAAATTGTATTTGAATATTTAGGGACTTCAAATTTCTCAATTCAATCGGAGCTCAAGAAACAATGTATACCTAATTGCTTTCCATTTTGTGATCTTTTCGTGTAGGAAGCTGTTGATGAGGTGGACGGTTCTGATGTCTGATTTGATGATATTTTTTCCTGCAGTGCTTTATTTTGTAACCGTGTATTACTCTGGGAAACCCACTGGGGACAGAAGCAGCATGGCCTGGCACACTATAATGATTTTGTTGAACCCGTGTCTCATTTTGATTGATCATGGTCATTTTCAGGTATACGATGACATGTACAATGAATTTTGTTATTGTGTCGAACTTATGATTTATTAATGTTTTTCTTTTTTTCGTTTCTTTCTTTTTTTGATTTCTCCTTTGTTTTGTTGTCAGTACAATTGCATTAGTTTGGGGTTAACCGTTGCAGCTGTTGCTGCAATTTTATCAGATAGAGACCTTGTTGGCTCCCTTCTGTTCTGCCTTGCTCTTAACCACAAACAGGTACGTTTCGACTCCAGTTTTAATAGAAACACCACCCAATTATGTCCATGATGTCATATTTTGTTTCTATTATTGTGTGAAATAAAATTTTGCTGTACAATGGGATTATGAACTTTCTTAACGCGTAACTTGTCTCGATGCTGGACCCAAAAGCATAAACCTTAGGAACGAGCATTATGCTTGCATCATTATCAGGTGTCGTAAAAGTTTAAAAATATTTTTTTGTCAATTAATTAACGGATGATTCTGAAACACCTAAACATGAAGCAAGCATGTCTCGTATCTCAACCATCAACTTACAATGTAGACCGCTGACTTTTGCTCAAGCGGAATACATCTTAATTTATGATATTTTTATTTCAATATTTTGCTTATTATTTAGGTCACCTCGCTAAACAAGAGTTCATTTAATTCAGTGTTATATGGTGTGTACATCATTTCCTTTTCTTATTTGCCTTTCAGATGAGTGCGTACTATGCACCTGCTTTTTTTGCCTATCTTTTCGGCAAGTGTCTGAAGCGCCAAAATCCAATCCTTGAGATCTCGAAACTAGGTTTGGTGGTATTGGGGACCTTTGCTCTAGTTTGGTGGCCATATCTTCATTCCGTGGATGGTGTTTTGGAGGTACGTAGCTAATGTGTGCGGCTCCATTGTTCCTTTTCCTATTCTTTAATCTTCAGTGCACTATTTACTGCTGAATGTAAAATTATCTCCGTTTTTCAGTTTCCTTGGCGTATATACCCCTCGGGTTCAATTGTTAATGATCAGTCTCAATTGTATTAATTAGGAGATTTCTTTGCTTTGGCAACTTTACATGGAGGTGATAAACATTATGTTTTAGGTTGTCAGTTACACCGTTGAAATATATGATGGGTATGGCCTATTGTTCGGCTTTTAAGATGGGAAGATGTTAAGGAAGGACTTCCATTTTACAATCTTTAATGAATTTTTTTAGCTGATGTTAAATGGAATGCAACTATGCAAGTCGTGTCAGATTTCTTTAGATTGACGAGTTTAATTTTTCCCTTTCTTAAAATATTTGCGCGTGTTTGGCGAATCAGTTCTCAAATTGATTCTTGGAACAGGTTCTTTCTCGCTTAGCTCCATTCGAGAGAGGTATATACGAGGATTACGTGGCAAATTTTTGGTGCACCACTTCAATCGCCGTGAAGTGGAAGAGACTGTTCACCACGCAGTCGATGAAGCTTCTCAGCCTTACTGCAACCGTCTCCACTTGTCTTCCTTCTATGATTCAACTTATTCGGTCACCCACCAGACGTGGTTTTCTGCTTGGATTGATTAACTGCTCTTTATCATTTTATCTATTCTCATTCCAAGGTATTATAAACTACTAGCATCTTCAACTAAATCCGTCGTTTTTTCCTCCTTTTTTTTTATTTTAATTCTCTGCAAATTGTGTTTAAATTTTACAGTTCACGAGAAATCGATCCTGCTTCCCATTCTGCCGGCGAGCTTATTAGCCTTCGAAGAACCGTTTGTTTTCCAGTGGCTGATATATTATGCTTTGCTATCAATGTTCCCTCTCTTAAGGCGTGACGATTTGGTACTTCCATATGCTGCTCTATACGCCCTTTTCGTACTTCTGTACTATGCGCCCCGTGGAAGAAAGGATGATGCGAAAAAGACTCTTTCCTTTTATTCCATTTTACAAGTAGTTGCATTTGCCTGCTCTCTTTTCCTACATATCATCTACTTAAATATCACCCCTCCCGATAAATATCCTTTCCTCTTCGAAGCGGTGATTATGATTTTCTGCTTCTCTCAGTTTGTACTGATATCGATATATCTAAATACGAGACAGTGGGCACTAACTAAAAATTCCAGTCGACCGGACACCAAAAAGAAGAGACTCTGACTAGGGCCGGATTATATTTCTAACTTTATTTCCGGTAATATTGTTATGATCTGAGTAATGGTAGGAAAAAAAGATTGTACTCATTTATGATCTTTTTCATGATATGCATGAATTAGTTACATGTGAGCTCATGCTTTGCTCGGTTATGTTGACTTAATGACGACTTAGTTTTTTTTCCGGTTTCTTTTTTCTTTTTTTTTTTGTTTTTTTTTTGGGATTTTCTTGTGTACACTTTCGACCGGTCAATTTGCTCGACATCTGATTGGCAAAATATTATGCATTGGGGGTGAGGACTGAGGAGTGCATCTTTTTCTAACAGTTAATTTTCAGTATGGGAAGTTATTATGAAGCCAAACCACATTGTTTATTACACATGTTAAGATCTCACCGTACATGTGTATTAAATTTCGCAGAGTTTATTTCGATATCTTATAAGTTTTTTCAAGATACAAGTATAAGATTTTTTTTTTTTTTTTTTTTTAATTTCGCGAAGACTTCATAAATTTAACAATTGGAGAAAGATCACTAAGATGAAATGCTATATCTTATTACAACAATCATCATAGTCGACAAAATAAACTCAAGCTAGAGCTCGAGCCTGCAAAGACAGGCGAGCTCGGTTCGAGCTCGACTCGTTCACAGCCGTACGCATGATTGTATATATTCATTTAATTAGGGTAAAACATTGGAAGTTTGTAAATAAAGGGTTAGAACACAATTATAGTGATGCCATCTTTATCTTTGATTTTTCAAATTTTATTTTAATTTTCGGTCACGTAGAGTAGTTGGGAGTTGGAAAATTGGCACACCTCCATATTTATTAAATAAATCAACTTCACATTAAATTGCAATAGAGAGTTGGTGCCGTGTTATTGATGACCACTCAATTCATATGCAAATCGATCAACTTGCTCACAAACAATTGTACCTTGGGTTAATTTTTATATATACTAAAAAATATCACTTGAAAACATTTCTTTTTAATTTCCTTTTAGTGTTAACAAACAATTTAATTATGTGGTCCAATTGTCATTTACGCGTGTTAGTTAGGTTAATCACTAATATAAATGCATAGAAACACTTGTCCTACGTAGAAACACCGGTGTGGAAAGATTACATGCGAGAAATAGAGATACAATGGCAAGTTAAAAACTGATTTAAGCTATAATTTTAAAAGTACCTGATTTTCCTATTTAAATTGATTTTCCAACAATTCTTTTCCCATTGTAATAATAAGAGTTCTAATTTAGTTAGTGGGGCAAAAGATATAAACTCAAGCACATGCATAATTGTTCATTACATTTTCTTTTTTTTACAAATGGGACTACTACTTGAAAGGGAGATTGTGACTTTAGACTCTATATTCACCACTATCATTTTCATCAATAAAATGATGATTTAATTCGTTCGGGGAAAAAAAATATATACACGTACACACACACACACTCTCGAAACATTACAAAAATATATGTATGATATATACACGTGTAGTTGGGTGAGTAGCTTTTGTATATTCTTTAATGACTGGGACATTATTTTTTATTACGCAACTATATATATATTTAGATGGTGGTGCGATAATCTCTAATTATGCGTGGTCAGTGACGGAGCCAACATAAGGGCAGAAGGATTGTCGCCTCCTAAGAGCAACTTCAATGCTAAATACCAAAATTGAATTATCAAATATTTATTTGATATTTGAGATAATATTTTAATATTGATTAAAATTCATCTACTCCAACCATGGTTATCAAATTAATTATCAATTGGAAGTTTTTAGGTGATTTTATTTGCAATTGCCATATGTCCACTTTTGATTGGATATTTAGATAGTTACACTTTTGATAACTCAATTTCCAGTAAGTATTTTTACATCCCAAAAGTTGAATTATCAAAATAGAGCCCTAATTTGATAACCCCATTGGTAGGACCGGCAATTGAGCCGGGCCTGTCCGAAGCCCGATGGCTCGGTCCGATTTTATTTGAGCCGAGCTCGATAAATTGTGAGCCGGGCCGAGTTTGAGCCTTTTTATTGAACCCGATTAAACTATGAGCCGAGTTTGAGCTTAGCATGGCTTAACCCGAATAAAGCCCGACTAGTAGTAATTAATTCATAAATTTAATTAAATCTAAGTGAAAAGTTTCTTAATGTAAAAAATACTAACCTTTTTTGCATTCATATAAATATAAAACCTAGTATATACAAAACGCTAACGTTAACAGTATGTTGCAAAAGTTAAGTTGAAGGTTTCTCTCGTCATCAATGGAGGTAATTAATCTTAATTTATCACTGTTTTTTCTTTCAATGTTATTATAGATATAAGTTTTATCTTAATTTATCATTGTTTTCGACTTGCAATGATTATTCTTAATTTATCATAGTATAAGTTGTTTTTTTTTTTTAATGTTCGGCTACAAAGTTGTAAAATATGTAATTTATATATTGTCCAATATAAGTCCGATATAAACCCGAAGCCCGAAAAAATGCGATCCGAGTTTGAGCATAGACATGAGGCCCGATGATATTTGAGCTTGAACATATAATAACAAGGCTCGATGGTATATGAGCTTGAGCCGACCCAAGCTCGGCTCACATGGGCCGATTGCCAGCCCTACCCATTGGAGTTAAAAATTTCTATTTTTTGGTATATAAATAGTGGTTAATGGTTTGAATACCATGTTTGATAACCCCATTGGAATTGCTCTAACAGTTCTCGAATTTCTATTTTTTTATATAAAAATTAAAAAATACATCCGTGTATAATTAGTATCATTGATATCCCCTTACAAAAAAAAAAAAAAAAAAAGGATAATTCCTTCGGCCCCGCGAACTTAAAATTCGGCCAATAATAGTATGTGCGGTTGGTCTTAAAGTAGGAAACATCACAACATTTGATATACGTAAATTGAGACCACACAAAATTTTTTGTTTTTTTTTTTGGGCAATGTAATTTTTGGAAATATGTAATTTAATTTTCCGGTGGGTGGGGTCGGGAATTTATAGGAATTATTTATTAGTCACCACTTAACTAACAACCACCCCAACCCGACGGGCTAAACCATTCCATGGAGTTTGTTTACGACTCTCTTTCTCGTGAGCAATAAATTTGATATAATCCAACTTAAAAGAAAAAAAATAAAAACTTTAAAAAAATAAAAAGAAAATAAATAATTTTCAATTACCCAAATTTTGATTCAATTTTCTATATATTAATATGGAGCAATTTTATTTTGGAATAAAAGAAATATAAATAATAATAATAATAATAATAATAATAATAATAATAATAATAATAATAATAATAATAATAGTATGTATAAAGTCACATGACAACGATACAATTATACAAACTTATATCTTTCAAAAGAAAAAAAAAAAAAAGATTTCCAAAACAATTTGAAAAGCACAATCAATTGGAATATGAATTGATTTTCAAGTATAGAAGCTCGGGGTTTATTGCATTTGGCACCAATGTGCATGTATTGTATATCAAATTGCCAAAAGTATTTTCAATGTTACTAATATTTGCAGAAGGGAGCAAATTTGGAACGGATCCCCCATTTATATAAGAAAAACGGATTCCACTCATTGAGTGACATGTGGACAGTTTATGTTTCTTAATTGGAATAACATTCAAAACGGACGCCCTATTAATTTGAGAAAAGCAGACACCATTCAAAGCTTGCCACGTGGAATATTAATTTATTTTAAAATTTAATTAATTTACCAAGTTACGTGGTTAATTTAGGTTAAGACTCCTTGGAATTTTTAACGACATAGTGTTGAATCTTTACATTAGAAAAATAATATTATTAAAATCTGAATTCAAGAATTTAACATTCATTTAAATTGTATGTTTATTCTTTAGAGAGCAAATTATTTTGGGTGTATGAATTCTTTATTATAATTTATTATTCTCGTATATGATATTTTATTCGGGTTTATTAAATAAAAAGACCCAAAATAAACATGTTCCGAATAGGTTTCTAGGAACATACTCCTGGTGAAGAACACTAGATGCCTCTCCTATTAACATGTGTGGGTTTAGTAATTTAACCCTAGGGTTTAATAATTTAACTTAGGGTTTTTAGGAAAAAAAAATAGAATTCAAAAATTAATTAAAACTTAAATGCCACTAATTATGTGTTACAACAAAAAGAAAAATTTTTATTTAGAAAAGAAAGAAAAAGAAAAGAAAAGATAATGGAAAAAAGTTAATGCGCCTACATATAAGGTAGTTGCATGCACTTGCAATTCTTAATTAAAGACTTTTTAATTTAAAATACCTATAAATACTGAAACATAAACAATCACATTTCTTAATTAAATATCCACGTGTCACTCAATGAATGGAATCCGTTTTTCTAATATAAATGGGGGATCCGTTCCAAATTTGCTCTCTTCTTAATTTATCAGTATTTTAAATTAAAAACTCCCTAGTTAAAAATTGCAAGTGCATGCAACTTCCTCCTTATATGTAGGCGCATAAAAAAAATTTCATTATTTTTTCTTTTCTTTTTCTTTCTTTTCTAAATAACAATTTTTCTTTTCCTTTTAACACATTATTATTCGGAAGGTTCATATGATCCTACTCCTGGTGATAAATATGGGGTAACTCTTCTATTATCACGTAGCATTTACAGTTTAATTAATTTTCGAATTCTATTTTTTTATTTTTCTAAAAACCCTAAGTTAAATTATTAAACCCTATAGTTAAATTACTAAACCCCACACGTGTTAATATGAGAGGCACCTGGTGTTCTTCACCAGAAGTATGTTCCTAGAAACCCTTTCGGGAACATGTTTATTTTGGATTTTTTTTTAATAAATCCGAAAAAATTATCATATACGAGAATAATAAATTATGATAAAGAATTCACACACCCAAAATAATAATAAAGAATAAACATACAACTTAAATGAATGTAAATTCTTGAATTCATATTTAATAATATTTTTTTTCTAATGTAAAGATTTAACACTATGGTTTTTGTGTATTAAACTATTGCCCAAACAGTTCACTAAATAAGTTAGAAAAATAAAAAAAATAAAAAAAATTAATAAATATAATTTACCGCCAGAAGACAATTGTTGTTATTTTCTAAATAATCTTTAAAATTAATCATTAATTGAGGTAAGATTAATAGTACAGTTATATTTACAATTAATTAGATTATCCACGTGTCATTGAATGAATGAGATTTGTTTATCTCCAAAAAATAGGGGATCCGTTCAGAATGTAAACTCTTTGCAAAAACGTCTTATTTTTGAACTACATCATGCAGTTGGAAACTCATCAAAATACACGATTTATACAAATGTCTAATGATTTATTGAGGTTCTACTGATTGTCTTTCACTATAACTAATTATTTATTTATTATATGAATTTCTCCTATTATCAAAATTTCTCAAAAAGCCCAAAACATATATGTATTTGATGAGTTTTAAACTGCCGTAATTTGAACATATAAGTTGTAAATAAAATATTATAATAATGAGTAACTAACTATAAACAATTTGAAATGAGGCTAATGTGTCATGTCTATTTTGACCAAATTCTATAGTGTTTGGAGCAAAGAGGTTCTCACGAGACCAAAGAAACTAAGGCAACAAGACAAAGCACAAAAAAAAAAAACATCTCTTGATAATTTTTTTTTGAGAAATATGTAGGAAGATTTATATAATATTCATAAAAACCTCTCTATTGTATTTGTACTTAACTCCTAGAAGATGTCTAGAATATCAATGAAGTATTCTACCGAGCCACCCAATTCCCACCTTCCGTTGAGGGAGTGGAAAAGTATATATATCAACTTAGGACCATATCAATTCACACCACCATAATTAAGGATAAAGTATAATATGAGTAAGATTCCGGTTAGAGTAAAAAAACACTTTGCCCTAAATTATGACCTCTTTTGCACTTTAGCCCAAACAATTTTTTTTTTGTTATATTTTTACCTAAAACTTGTTTTTTTTTTTGTATGGTGCCCTAAAAATGGTATTTTCCAGCAATTTTTACCGGAATCTTACACACATGCCACTCACGTTAGTTTATCAGTGCTCATACTATAAAACATAAAGTTTAATGTGACACTAACTAAGATGATACGCTATCAACAAAATGAAAAAGAAGAGCCTCGTCCGATCACAATACCCCTTGACAATGCTTCGCAGTCAATTGTTTGAATTAAAACATTCATACCGGTGCAAATCTCCTATTGTAATTTAGCATTTTGATTTAATAGTAAGGTATAACTATAACTTGGAAGAAATGGATCAACGATAAGGTATTGGACGATATTTATATATACTTACCAATATATATATATATATATATATATATATATATATATATATATATATATATATATATAATCGATATTTGTACGACCTTACAATCAATTAATTGGTGTGAGAAAATGCGCAAATTCTATCTTTATAGTGCATTCAGCACATACAAGCACACACGATATTTGATTGTAGGCCGCCCATACACGGGAACACACAATATTTGATTGTAGGCCGCCCATACACGGGACTCCCCACCGTGAACAATTGATGCTAAAATTATTATTATATAATCTTTTAAATCAAACTCTTCATCAGTTCCATAGCATATGGAAGTGGACTATTATGTTTTAAAAAACTCTGGTATTATTTATTATTATTTTAATTAAAGAAATTAACATAAAGTGGTATGGAGGTTAGCATTAAGCACAAAAACAACTCCAGCTAAGAGAGCGTTGTGTGACGTGGACTTTCTCATTAAATCTTCTCACCTGCCTTCATTAATTCATTTCTCCTCACATTTCACTCTTTAAATCCCTTCACTTTCTCCGCCATCTCCCTCTCTATTCCTCCACCATCACATCACCACCGCCCGCCGCCGCAAATAAAAAAATAAATAAAAAAAATGCCAGAAACAACGGCGGCACCACCAAACTCCCCGACCACAGTAAAGCTCAAGTACGTAAAACTCGTGTACCAATATCTGGTCAACCACATTCTCACCCTTGCGTTAATCCCACTCCTCCTCTCACTCCTCCGGGTGGGCCCCACCGAGATCCTCTCTCTCTACAACTCCCTCCACCTCAACCCGGTCCAGATCCTCTGCTCCGCGTTCCTCGCCGTGTTAATCTCGACCGTCTATTTCATGTCCAAACCCCGATCAATCTACCTCGTCGATTACTCCTGCTACAAACCCCCGGTCACGTGCCGCGTGCCCTTCTCAACCTTCATGGAACATTCCAGACTCATCCTCAACCAAAACCCTAAGAGCGTCGACTTCCAGATGCGCATTCTAGAACGCTCCGGCCTCGGCGAGGAAACCTGCCTCCCTCCGGCCATCCACTACATCCCTCCCACCCCCACCATGGAGGCGGCGCGTGGCGAAGCCGAGCTCGTCATCTTCTCCTCCATCGATTCCCTTATGCACAAGACCGGAATCAAACCCAAAGACATCGACATACTTATAGTCAACTGCAGCCTGTTTTCTCCCACGCCGTCGCTCTCCGCCATGGTGGTGAATAAGTACAAACTCAGGAGCAATATCAAGAGCTACAATCTCTCCGGCATGGGCTGCAGCGCCGGCTTAATCTCCATCGATTTAGCTCGGGATTTGCTCCAGGTTCACCCGAATTCGAACGCGCTGGTTGTCAGTACAGAAATCATCACCCCGAATTACTACCAGGGTTCCGAGAGGGCAATGCTTCTGCCGAACTGTTTGTTCCGGATGGGCGGCGCCGCCGTACTCCTCTCCAACAAACGCCGCGACGCCGCCAGGGCCAAGTACAGGCTCGTCCACGTGGTCCGCACGCACAAGGGCGCCGACGACAAGGCGTACACGTGCGTGTACGAGCAGGAGGACCCGCAGGGGAAGGTCGGGATAAACCTGTCCAAGGATCTGATGGTGATCGCCGGAGAAGCGCTGAAGTCGAACATCACCACCATAGGGCCGCTGGTGCTGCCGGCGTCGGAGCAGCTCCTGTTCCTGCTAACCCTAATCGGGCGGAAGATATTCAACCCCAAGTGGAAGGCCTACATACCGGACTTCAAGCTGGCGTTCGAGCACTTCTGCATACACGCCGGAGGGAGGGCGGTGATCGACGAGCTGCAGAGGAACCTACAGCTGTCGGCGGAGCACGTGGAAGCTTCCCGAATGACGCTCCACCGCTTCGGGAACACGTCGTCCTCTTCGCTGTGGTACGAACTAGGGTACATCGAGGCGAAAGGGAGGATGAAGAAGGGAGATAGGGTTTGGCAGATTGCTTTCGGGAGTGGGTTTAAGTGTAACAGCGCCGTGTGGAAGTGTAACCGAACGATCAAAACTCCGGCCGACGGACCCTGGACCGACTGCATTCATAGGTATCCGGTGCATATTCCTGAAATTGTCAAGCTCTGATATATATATATATATATATATACAATATATAGATACATATAAATGTATGTATTATAAGTTCAGCAAAAGATGCAGCGGCGCGTGAATTACATGGAGGGTGGCCGGTTAATTAGTTAATTTCAAGAACTTGTGTACATTGTTTTGTTAATCATGAGGAATTTGACTGATGTGAGATAAAACTGTAATTATATATATATATATATATATATATATATATATATATATATATATATATATATATATATATAGTATCGGTCAAAATCAAGAATGAAAGAATGAAGAGTAGGTTTTACTGTTGTTGTTGGAATTGAAGGGCAGTAGTTGGATTATTTGTTTGTGTAAATGTATTCTTTTGAGGTTAAATACTATGTGCTTGTAATAAATATAAATAAATGAAAGCTCTAGAAGTTGCTGCACTAGTTGTGGGCTTGTTTGTTGCACTCTTGTTTTTTTGGAAAAAATATTAATTTATGCATGAATTAATTAATTAGGAAACTAAAATAATTTTTTAATTAATTAGATTATTAGATTTCAACCATACATCTAGCTACATATAATTACACATACATGTGTATATGTATCGTATTTAGTGGATAGTTATTTAATAAAATCTATGTACGGTTCAAATCCACTCGGTGTTCGAATCCCCTTGACAACGGTCGCTAGGTCGAGCTTGTCACACATGGTTAGTCTAGTGTGGTAAATCTCTCGTATGGTTTGCAAGCTATTATACGAGAGTGTAGGTTTACCCAGTGCACCTATATGGTTGGCTGCGGGTTCCTGCATTATCAAAAAAAAAAAAAAATCCACTCGGTGTAAATAACCAGATATATGCATTGCATGGTAGAAAGTCTAATTTATATACATACATAGGTAATAGAAAAAAAGAAATATTATGGGGGGCACAAACCCCCATCTTGCCCTTGAAACCGTGCGCCGCTGTGAATCGATGAACCGTGAGATATTAGTAACTTTTAATATAATCTCATATCAGTCAAATTCCTCTTAATTAAGTTATGCCAGCCTAGGAGTAAATCAATGCACACAAACCAATTAAGTGGACTGGTATTCTTTTTTTTTTTTTTTTCCTTCTAATTTTAAAGTGGAGTTTCGTGATTAGATACTTCATTATATTAAACATCATTATATATAAATATATAAATGATTATAGGAATTCTCATTATTAATTTGGCATGAAATAAAGAATAATATTGATATTATAAATACAATTCTCGATAAAGAATTCTTGGACTTAAGTTTCGCAAAATTGGATCGAAAAATTGGAATCTCATAAAATTAATTAGTGCATGCTCGGAAATGTGCCATGACTTTTATAGTGCATTTAACACATACAAGCTTTCACAACATGTGATCGTCGTCGGATACCTTAATCCGAGACTCTGCACTGGGATAAATGGAGCGAAACTTCCGGCTGAAAATCTCCTTCTCAACAATTGCACATATAAATGGTATTTTGGAGGTTGTTGCTTTTAATTTTCATAGTACTTTATTTAATTCAATGGGCTGTCTGTGTGTTTGAAGTCTGAACTAGCCCAAGTTAGGATTATTTCAATATTATTGATCATCAATACTTATTGGGCCTCAGGTAACAGTCTAAGAATCAAAATGTGCAACGAGTAGTCCATTTCGGTCGCATGGGTATTTTGTTTCGAAAGAATATCCGCAACGACCGTTGTCATTTTCGTTGCACTAAAAAAACGTTTCTTATCTGCTCCGACGAATGTGATTATTTCACAGCAAGTTTTTTGACAATCGGTTTACGAAATCATCGAGATACCATCTATCTCTTGTGACGATTTTGTCAAATTAATGTTGATTCCCATTCTTTAATTGATCTTAACTACCATGATTAGTCCAAATCTTTTTTTTTTTTTTTAATTACTAATAAGTATCATACTTTTATTTTGTTTATTTGAATAAAGTGTCAATTCATGGCTTTCAACTTTGATCTTCCTCATGAAAGATTTTGTCATTACAAAATCTTTTTTTCCTTTTTTCTTTTTTCTCAAAGACTTATGGGACTTTGCCTTTCCAAAATTAAAGGATCTTGATTTTGTAAGCCATTAATGGCGCTTAATTCTTTATCAACTCTATCTTTATTTTTCATGATTATTTTAGATGCCCTTAATAAATAAGTTATATGATTCTTAATCAATTAGGAACAATGGGTAAATTTACGCTGCTCGTATAATAGTTTGCAAACTGCATGAGAGACGTAAAACCACGCTAGGCTAACCATGTGTGACAAAATCGATCTATCGACCGTTGTAATGAGATTCGAACTTAGGTCAATTGACACAATTCTTAATAAAAATACAAATAAAAGATTCACGAATATGATTTTAGGGTAAATAAAGAACTCCAAATTGTAATTTTTGGAATGCAATGCCTCAAATGTTGAAAAGGCAACACTTATTTTTATTATTAAGTTTTCTTTTTATGGGGAAAAAGATTAATATGAAAATGCGTGTTACCATTTAGTCATATTAATTGAAAACATATGCGATTGAATATGTATTATTTTCAATTTTAATCGCCATATTTTAATCGAGTGTGTGTCTAAACACCGCTACATATATTAATGGCCGGTGACTGATTTTTCACGTATTATTTTTTAATAACTAAATATTGTAAATTAACTATTAATTTCTCATTCATAAAAATAAATTTTTTAAAAAAATTCAATTAACATAAATAGTCGATTAAAATATGGAGACCGTGGAACTCATGTAGCATAGAAATAACCCGATTGGAGAGCGTGGATTGGGCTTATTACAATTTTTGACTGAAATGTGACAAAGTCAAAAGTACATATTGGTAGAGAAATTTGTATGACAAGCCTCATGAATCAAGCACGTTTCTTTCCTTTTTTTTTTTTTTTTTTTTTTTCTAAAAGCGTGAGACAATTATGATTCAAGATTTTGAAGAATGATTTAGGAGCTTTTGATAATTATGGTCCTCACTTCTCACTACTTTTGAACTTTGACGCGATCAATTTAACACATTTTTCGTTTAATAATTTATAAGTTTAGCTCGAGCTCGAATTCGATTGGAAAATAATAGTATAATATGTATATTAAAAAAAATTCAAATTACTAGAGCTCAATTAATGTTCGACTCGATAAAAGCTTGTTCGAGTTCGATGACTTAAATGTGTATCGAAATCAATGTGAAACTCAGTACAAATTCAAACTAAGTTGAACAAACATATATTCATTTTAGATTTTCTTTTTTTTTTTCTTTGTTAAATACATGTATGAATAGTATAACATTTCAAAATAATTAGAATCCAATTCAAAGAAACCAACCAAAATAGTGTTACTACATATATTATTCCCCCCTAGGATCTTACTAGAAACAATTTTAAAAGAACTGTAATTAATTTAAAAAAATCACGGATTGTTGAGTTACCATACCAAACTCTACTAAAATCATTTGCTTACCATAAATAAATTAAATTGTAAATAAATTTACCTTCCATAAATACACTCTCTCTGATTTTATTTTTGGTAACGAAGGAACCCGTAGCCAATTGTATAAGGCCCCGTTTGGTTGCCAAGATAAGCCATGATTAACTAAATAGTTGGACTTAATTTGATGTTTGGTATCCTCAATAACTTGCCGGGTCGACCCGCCAAAATTATATAATCATGGCTTATCTTGTCTTATCTTGGTTTATCTTGCCTTTTAATGAGTTTTTTTGTTGGACCTTTCAAGCTCCAATAAAATAATTGGGTCTCATTAGATTATTTAGTCTTATCTTGGCTAATCTTATCTTGTCAACCAAACGGGGCCTAAGTGCACTGAGTAAATCTACATCCTCGTATACTAACGTGCAAATCATACGAGAGGCTTAAACAACACTAGACGAACCATATGTGACAAGTTTTACCTAACGCGTTGATAATAGGATTCGAACTTAGCTAATTAACACAAGTTCACATACTCCAACAACTAATTAAATAGTAGTATTTTAAGGGCTCGTTCGGTTACCTATATTGGATTAAATTGGATTACATGAGATTGGATTAACTTCCTACTGACTAATTAATTATTTAGTTAGTAGCATGTACGATTTCTTAGATTAAATTTTCTATTAAATTTGTTAAAATCAGTTATTACATATGAATTGTCTATAAAACCACTTAGTTTACAATAATAAAATATAATTTTAAGGATAAAATTGTATTTTTCCTTTTTAGTCAACCCCTATTAAATTAATCTCAGGGGGAGGGGTGCTACTAATTTAATGAAATAGTAGTATTTAATAGCGGGCTTTGAATTTAATAACGGGTTTGAAAAAGTGTGAATCTTACCAACCGAACATGCTATTAGCCCCTACTATTTTGTTAGTAGAACCTTAGAGCAACTCCAATGGAGAAACATCAAAATGGAGCATTAAACATTCATTTGATACTTGATATAATACTTTGATACTTCTAGAAAAAAAATTCACTCCAACCACAAGTATCAAATAAATTATCAAATTTTAAATATATGAATAATTATATTATTAAATGCCACGTGGCAAATTGTGATAGGTTAATAGAGTGGTTACATTTTTGATACCTCATTTTCCAGGGAGTATTTTTACACCTCGGGGTGGTTGAATATCAAAATAGTTCTCCATTTAATGCCTCCATTGGAGGAGGATTTTTTAATTTTGGAGCATCAAAGTGGTAGTTTTTTAGTTTGATACCCCATTTAGTTCCTCCATTGGAGTTGCTCTTATAACAGTAACCGAACGAGCCCTAAGTATATATGAATATATAAATAGTGATTTTTATCTTCCCGAGTCATAGAATGAAGAATTAGGTCAACCTCATATTGTGCTGCCATTAACTCATTAACCCCTTGCCTTACACTAAAGGCCACGTTCTGTTCTTGCACTGCTTAAAAAAAATAAAAAAATTAAAAAAACAAAATCAAATTTGCAGATTTTTATTTCATCCTTATTATATTTTAATTTAATTTTCTCGATTTTCAAAAGAGAAACATAGTAAAAAAAAAAGAAGATTTCCTTTAACTGTTGGTACTTTTCATTTCAAATAAATACAATTGTTAGTGTTGGAAAGAAGTAATTAATGCTAATTAATTGTCACATAATCCTTAATTAATTAGGAAATCCAAACCTTCTCATCATGGGTTGGCACATACACTACTAAATCACCACTATAAATATCCCCCTTCCCCCACACCCACCACTCACACAATCACACACACAAACACACTGTAGTGTGTGTCCTTTTATTTTTCTCTCTAACAAAAAACAAAAAAAAAAAAAAAATGATGGAAGTGGTGGTTATGATGATGTCGGTATTAGTAGTGGTGATGTGCGGCGGGGTGGCGTACTTGGTGGCGAGAGGCGGGTACGAAACGGTGTCGTGTTACTGGATAACACCGCGGCGGATAAAGAGAATAATGGAGGAGCAAGGTGTGCGTGGGCCGAAACCCCGCTTTTTAGTCGGAAACATTTTGGACATGGCTACATTGGTCGCTAAATCCACCTCTCACGACATGGATTCCGTCAACCACGACGTCGTTTCCCGCCTCCTCCCCCACTTCGTCTCCTGGTCCCAATCCTACGGTATATATTAACTAATTCATTCATTCATTCATTCATTCATTAATTAAATACGGAAAAAAAATTGATGAGTGTTATACGTATATATATATATATATATAGGAAAGAGGTTTATTTATTGGAATGGAGTTGAGCCGAGGCTGTGCTTGACGGAGACGGAGCTGATAAAGGAGCTTTTGTCAAAGCACAGCGCGATTTCCGGCAAGTCGTGGATGCAGCAGCAGGGGTCAAAGCATTTCATCGGACGTGGACTTTTGATGGCTAACGGCGACGACTGGTATCATCAGAGACACATCGTCGCTCCTGCATTCATGGGCGACAAGCTCAAGGTATTTATTTTTATTTATTTCTCTCTCTCTCTCTCTCTACTTGTTTCTCTCTCTCTATACTTGTTTCTCCGTCCATGCACATAATTAATGGTTGTTGTGGGTGGGGGCAGAGTTATGCAGGGTACATGGTGGAATGCACGAGGCAGATGATGGAATCTTTGGGGAAGGCGGTGGAGAAGGGGCAAACGGAGTTCGAGATCGGAGAACACATGACACGTTTGACGGCGGATATTATTTCCAGGACTGAATTTGATTCTAATTACGAAAAGGGGAAGCAGATTTTCCATCTCCTCACTCTTCTTCAGCATCTCTGCGCACGTGCCACCCGCCATTTATGCTTCCCCGGCAGCAGGTATAATTTTTTATTATATATATGTGTGTGAATATTATATATATTGAATATAATTTTGTTGAAATTAATAACAGGTTTTTGCCGAGCAAGTACAACAGAGAGATAAAGTCGCTGAAAGGGGAGGTGGAGAGGCTGCTGATGGAGATAATACAGAGCCGCCAGGACTGCGTTGAGATCGGCCGGAGTAGCTCTTACGGCGACGATTTGCTCGGAATGCTGCTCAACGAAATGCAGAAGAAGAAATCCGGCGACGGCTTCAGCTTGAATCTGCAGCTTATTATGGACGAGTGCAAGACTTTCTTCTTCGCCGGCCACGAAACCACCGCCCTCCTGCTCACGTGGACTGTCATGCTCCTCGCCACCAATCCCTCTTGGCAGGACAAAGTCAGGGCGGAGGTCAAACAACTTTGCGGCGGCGCTCCGCCTTCACCCGATCACCTCTCCAAGCTCACTACGGTAAACATACATTATTTACTCCTTCCAAATACCATTTTTTTTTTATAAATATTAATTTATTATTTTAAATATATTTATTTATATTCGATTAATGATTTACGTCTGGTTTTATTGTTACACGAAAATGTATGTGTTCGAGATATTTTTAATTTTAAAAACACTTCAAATATGAAAATAAACTAATTCATCCACTAAGATATTCTCGAAAAAACGTTTTTATTTTATTTTATTTTTTTATCGAAATTTAAATCGAAATGTGAATAAAATAGCCATCGACAGCTCACCTCTTGTTTTTGTTTTCTTGTTCTAATTAATTAAGGGTTTGTTTTGGGGTTTAGATATGAATATAGTTAATGTGACAATAAAGCATCTTGCATACCATGAGCTGGATTTCTATATTATCACTCACTAATTATTATTTTGTTTAAATTTTTAATTTTAATTTTAATTTTTAATTTTTGTTAGGTATCATTCACAATTGCATAAAATATTTGAAGTCTATATTTTTACAATGATGACTATGAGCACTACTTATCAACACTAGTATGATTGGATTTAACATTTGATATAACTATTACAAAACTCCAATATCATCATGGGGATATTCAATTAGTATCTATCTTTGTACTTTAGGAATATTTAAATTGTCATAGCACATTTTGTTTTTGTATTTTTATTTAATGATAATATGGACCCTACTTGTAAGATGGGCATTGATATATTAATCATTAATTATTATTTTTTTAAATATGGTTTATCAGATGAGTTGGTCATTCAACATAGTACTGATTCAGTGTAGTTTACGCGATTTCTTGATTTATCTAAAATAGTATGTTATGTTGCAGCTAAATATGGTGATAAATGAGTCGCTAAGGCTATATCCACCGGCTTCACTTCTTCCTCGAATGGCATTTGAGGATTTTAAATTGGGCGATCTTCACATTCCAAAGGGTCTCTCAATATGGATACCGGTTCTCGCAATTCACCACAACGAAGAAATATGGGGCAAAGACGTGAACGAGTTCAACCCGGATCGATTCGGATCCAGATCCTCCGGATCGGGCCGACATTTCATACCGTTTGCAGCTGGCCCAAGGAACTGCGTGGGCCAGGCATTCGCGCTCATGGAAGCCAAAATTATCTTAGCCATGTTGATATCGAAATTCAGCTTCGAAATCTCTGAAAATTACCGTCATGCCCCTGTGATTGTCCTCACTATGAAGCCCAAGTACGGAGTTCAAATCAGATTGAAACCGTTGGCAAAATAATCCATGATAATTAAAATTTTGGCGAAAATTCGGATTTTTTTTTTCTTTTTTTTTTTGAAATAGAGGTAGTGATGAGGTTGAGTTTTTCAATCAAGAACTACAAATTAGAGTATAGTATTTTTGGCTTTTATTTTTAAAATTTTGATTTTCATGGGAAGAGATAGAGATGGGGAGAGGTGATATGACAAAGCCTATATAGTATGTACAAGTTCATTATAAATAAAAATGAGAGAGCACTTTGATTAATTTAATTAGTTTTATGTATATGGTGATTTTGCTTTTTGGGCTTATTATAAATTGGCTAAATTAAACGAAAATAAAATATATCACGATTGAGTTGTCATCATTGTGGATAAGCCCAAAATGCTCACATAAACCATTTAAATATGAAAATTTAATAATAAATATATAAGGTCAAAAATGCCCTTTGTTTTTTCCGAGACGAACGAATTGGATTCATCCATACAGGTGAACTGAGTAAACCTACACGTTTGTATAATACTTTTATAATCATACGAGAGACGGAACCGCAATATGCTAATAATGTGTAATAAGTTCGACCTAGGGATCGTTGCCAACCGAATTCGAATCTGAAATGTTATTTTTTTTATGGTTTTATATCATGCACAATGATTGTTTGATTATTCTATCATTTAATTTTCCCCTCAAACTCCATTTATTAAACAATTTTCTTTGGCTTTGGCTTTCAGTTTGAGGAAGAGGGCAACTACGCAGCTGGCCTATATTATTTAACATTTTCTGAAACCAGGATAAAATTAAAACCTTGGCCTATATTATATTTTACATTTTATTCACACACAAAAAAAAAAAAAAAAAAAAAGGACAAATTTGCGTTTTCAATTCTTGACCACCAATCATTCATTCATACACCAGTCTGGATTCTGCCTCGATCCCCACTATCATTTTTTATGTTTTATCTTTATTCAAACCAATAAATATTGCATAATATAATAATAGTCTACTATTTGTTTACTATAGTAACTTACTAAATTACTCAAAGTTTAATAACCTCATTCCCAATTTTTATATATGTTATATTAAAATAATTCCTTTTAGAAAAGCTTTTACAAACTGATTAAGCTTGTTTTTAGTTCATAGTCAGTTTTTCCATGTTTGTTGCTTCAAATTTTGCTTATGTTTGTCTAATATCCAAATTTAAGTTGTCTGATACCAAAAGCTAACACGTTTAGGGCGGATATTGTTTGAGGTGGGTCTGGATCTACGCTGAGCGGGGTTAGAGCAGGTCTGAGTTTTATATGTTTTTCATGTATCAAGTCCCGGCCCTGCCCAATAACCAACCCATTGTCATCCCTACATGTAACTAACAAATTAAAAATAAAATTTTTATATTTTCACCCTTATTTTTTTGATCCAAATTTAACTTATTGGGACAACTAATATATTTCACCATAATAAACTAAAAATTAAAGTTCATTAGCTACACCTTTCAAATTAAATACTTTTTTCTCCATGTTATTTGCAAACACCCTCAACTTTCAAAATTGAATAATCATTTCAAGATTAATTACCAACTAATTTTAGTTTTACAAAGATCTACTTAGTGAGTAACCATCACCACCTAAGTATTATATTTTTTATTTTTTTAAATTTTATGTAAATAGTGTTTAACAAATTCCCACATGCCCTCATATATAGAAAGTGTAAAATTGATCCCAAGGGGCACCTAAAATTGATTCTTGGCCGATCAAAAATACCTAAGGACAAACACTCCAATGCCACACATAAACAAATTAACACAAAGGACACCAAATTAATTAAAGATTAACAAAAATCCAGCACTAATTAATTAAAAAAAATTATCACTAATTAATGGAAGGTTATGACAAAGTGGAAGACACAAACAAACAGAAGCACTAAAAACTATATGTTACTGTGTGAATATGTTTGACCTGCCATTGTTGTTCCATACATTGAATATGATAAGTCAAAACAAAGTGTAATAACAACAAGATCTAATTTAATTAGTATATTAATTGCGCGCCTAAGTGCGATTAACTTGTGATGATTAATTAATAATGTACAA
This sequence comes from Erythranthe guttata, assembly GCF_000504015.1. The sequence goes on along the minus strand of NW_012192872.1, from coordinate 2,733,289 downwards.
ATAGGACAATATGTCGACAAGGGATATGATCTGTTAATTATATTAGTTTGGTGTACCATTTTTTATCTATTTTTTATTTGTAATTAAATCAGCCATAATGGTGTTTGAGGTATTTTTATATATTAATTGAATTCGGGATATATTTTTTAATTAATTAATTCACGACATAAAGCATCTTCGATTTAGGAAAATGTGGCTATGACCTTATTAGGGTTTGAAGTATATATACCAATATACCATGGTTTTTGTAAGCAAGTTGCATTATTATGATAAAATGATGATTATATTTCCTTAAATCTTCACTTAAACCTAGTTCAATTCAATTTTAATGATCACTTTAAGTTCAATGTAATTTAAGATACATATTTATATATGTCAAACTATTTTTGTTACACACATTTACATTTACATGTATGTGATTTTGCGTAGATATATGATGTAAAATTACATGACGTATCTCAGCAAATGTCATATTTAATACTTTATAATTCCGATCACACTGTCTTAGAACGAATCGGGTTCAAACTAAATCGAGATCCTTTTTTGGCATTATATTTGTCTTCATAACACTATAAATTTTAAATATATTTTAGAAAAAAAAGAAAAGAAAATTCATACTATCTGAAAATCATGCAAAGTAACACTTGATCACAAAAGCGAAGAAAATATAAAAGTTATTTAGTTCAGATTTTTTTTTTGTGTGTGACGAAGGAACTTGCAGCTAATTTATAGGTGCATTGGATAAGTCTAAACTATCGTATAAAATATTTTGCAAATCATACAAAAAACGTAAATCACACTATGCTAACCATGCGTGACAAACTTATCGAGTAATTTAGGATTCACAATAAGTTAATAGAAATAAATAGAGAGCCGCCATGAGTGTAGGGCTTAATTAATCGTTCTTAATAAAAGAAATTATCCTAAAGATAATGATTAGACGTTTAGCTTTTTCATTTTTTTTTGTTTTATATATAATTTTCCCACGAGGCCAACTTAGTGCCAAAAGTTGAAGAAATATACTAATACTTAACCCCAAACAAACCTCACATATCCTCTTTTTCTTAATTATTGATCCCGTTATTTGAGTATTTAAATGTTTTACTAAGTTTTAATGGAAGGTGCATATGATGATGATTTTATCTAGTGATATTTTTCAAATTAAACTTCAATATTTCTTCCCCCAACTCTTTCTTATATATGTGTCGTTTTTCACCTTGAGACAAGTCTTAATGTTAAATGTACCTATAATGGTGTTCCATTAATAATCTCAATTAATATGTATTGGTTCAACGAAAATAGATATAGATAGACTAAACTTCGCTGTTTATTAATTAATACAGAAAAAGTGTTGAAGAGTTAATAAGGGTATAAAACCTCAAAAACCCTCATTAGACCTCGTTCGGTTATTATTGTACGAAACTTGTTAATAGTCCGTCGACAATGGTAACACCGTCACTAACACAACTAATAATTTCATTGAATAATAACATTTAATTGTCGATCTCAACTTTTATAGCAGCCTAATAATTTGAACTTATATTAGCCAAGTGGCAACATAACTCTATTAAAGTTAATTAGCAAGGTCAAAATGTTTTTATATTGCATATTTATCTCAAAATATCACTAGCTATGAAATAAACTACTAATTAATTCAACTTTTCTTCATAATTTTCAATTAAGAGCCTAATGATTTAGTGTTTGGTTAAATAAGCACTCTGAAATGATGATCCTTCATCATATTTACCTTAATCACCTTCTCCACTACCAAAGATTACAACTTTAACCTTTGTTTAATTGTTTGACAACCACTGATTAGTCAAACTTCGTGCTAATAACCAACGAGATTATTTAATTTTAGTATATTTCAATTGTTTTTATATGTGCACAATGCTTTTTATGTATGGTTTGCACGCTAAAGACAACTTTTCTTAAAAAATAAATAAATTAAAACTAAAAATAAAAATAAATAAATTAGAGCAAGTGGCAAAATATTTCTACATAATTTAAGGGATACCCTCGTGCAACATTAGTAGTAAAATATGTTAAATAGAGTGAAATAATATAATATTTTTTCACTTTAAATTTAAACATAATTACATACAAGCATATAATTTTGATCTTACTCGTACAAATAAAACGCTGGGACCTTTCATTTAGTTTGCCTCTTGTATCCAAGGTTGTAAAAATCGGTAATCGGGTCTAAGTCGGTCAGGCACCGACTCACGATTAATCGGTGCGGCGGTGATTAATCAGTGATAAATCGGAAATAAATCGATTTTTAAAATTTAATATAATATATTTGTAGATATTATTTATAAATACTCAAAACATAGATAAAAAATATTTAAACATAGTTATATCTCGATCATGTATATATTCTAATAACATAATAAAAGTTTAATAATAATAAGATCATAATACATAAATATCCTTATAAAATATAAATAAAAAGGCATTTTTTTTTAATTTACATACATTCGTGGCATACATCATAAGTTCTTTAACAATAATAATTAACATAAACAAAATAAAGCATAAACTCATTTTTTTATTAAAATCCCAACTTTTATTTTGATTTATAAAAAAAAAAAAAAAAAAAAACCGATTTTGACCGATTTTTTGCCGATTTTTGCCACCGAAGTTTGACCTGCCTTAAAGGTTTGACCGCCTCGGACCGCCTCACAGGCAAAAAACCAATTTTTCAAACCTTTACACTAAAATCGTAAAGGTTTTGGACAGCCTCCGCCTCGGCGACCGATTAATCGGCCGCCTCGGCCGATTTTTAGAACACTGCTTGTATCAAGTTGAATGACCACCTCGACAAAAAAATTAAGTTGTTAATTAGTGAAATATATCATTTAATATTAATATATATCTCAAACAAACACAAGCATTAAAAAACGATAATTTGACCGTGTTGGCGCCAGATTTCCGACTATTGAAGATCGAGGAAATCCGCCGAGTTTTGGAATTAAAAGATTGGCAAAGATTTGTTTTCCATATTTATTTTGGAATTTATTAGAGTCCTATTCTTATATACTTCTATTAGGACTTAGATTTATTTCCATGTATTTTATTCTAGTTAGGTATCTTTTGTACTTATCTAGAATAGAAGTAGAAATCAACTAGGATTCTATTACCTAGTTAAAACGATTTCTTAGGGCCCAAGTTAGGTCTTAGGGCTTATTTTCGTGGCTATATAAGCCTCCAAGACATACAAGAACCGTGTGCATTATTTGGGAGAAAAACCTCTTCATAGCATCGAAGTTTTGCCAAAGGCGTTCTGCGGAGCAGGACTGTGCCATCGTTGCACTGTGCCATCGCTGTGTGTGCCAATATATACAGATCTGCTGTATAGATCTCAAGGGAGATCAGCCGCGTTTCTGAAGGAGTTCAGGCCTGAAGGGAGTTCGAGGCACGCGGTGTGGAGCTGCTGTTGGAAGAGACACGGAGTTCAAGTTGTGTACAAGAACGGCATATTACATAAAGAGGGAGTCTTTAGTGTTTTTAATAAGTCCTATTAATGTACACTGTAAATCTGAACTAGTGAAATCGTGTTTGCAGGTCCACGTGGATGTAGGGCACATTTGTGTCCGAACCACATTAATTTCTTGTGTTCATTTATTCTGCTTTTAGTAGATTTATAACTGTGTTAACACAAGAATTATAGTTGTAACTGAATACTGTTTTCACAACTTAACTGTTACAACTTAGGTTAATTGATTTTTATAGGCATATAAATTTACAATTGGCATCAAGAGCCTCTCACTAGATATACATAGTGTGTGATTTTGGGAATTTGATTTATTTGCCTTTTGTCTTCCATAGGAACTATGAATGCTCATATGGAAGGTGGTTCCACGACTCGCCCACCACTGCTTACTGGAACCAATTACTCTTATTGGAAGACCAAGATGAAGATGTTCATCAAGTCAATGGATGAAGATGCATGGCGCACAGTTCTGACTGGCTGGAAACGACCTGTTGCCACAGATGAAAAAGGAATTCAAACTGAGAAACATGAAAAAGACTGGAGCAAAACTGAACAGTTTGCCGCAAATATGAATTCCAAAGCATTGAATGCCATATTCAATGGAGTTGATATCAATCAATTCAAAATCATCTCAGCATGTGAGTGTGCCAAAGAAGCATGGGAAAAATTACAAACAGCTTATGAGGGGACAACCTCTGTTCGATTATCAAAACTTCAGATGCTTGCTACTCGTTTTGAGGATCTTCGGATGGAGGAAACTGAAACCGTGAGCGATTTCAACTCCAAATTATGCGACATCGCAAATGAAGCCCATGGCCTCGGTGAAACTTACCCTGAAGTAAAACTTGTTCGTAAAGTGCTAAGATCTATGCCAGACCGGTTCGCATATAAGGTGACTGCTATAGAGGAAGCAAGTGATGTGGACTCATTGCGGCTTGAAGATCTGATCGGAAATCTACAGACCTTTGAAAACAAGCTGAACATCAGTAGAATGGATAAAGAGAGAAAAATCGCTTTACAAACCGTGTCTGTTGCGACACCATCTGTGCCCTCAGCTCCCATGACAGCACTCGAAGTCAAGCTAACAAAATCCATGTCTTTAATAGCCAAAAACTTCGGAAAACTTGTGAAAATGAATGGACATCCCAGAAGTCCTACAAACAAGCAAGAAGTTAGGAAGGGGATTCGATGTAGAGAATGTCGTGGCTATGGTCATATTCAAGCTGAATGTGCAAACACTCACAAGAAGCAAGGAAAATCACTTGCTACAACATGGAGTGACGACAACTTTGAATCTGATGATGAAAGTGAAGCAAGTGATGCTGAAACAAGTATTGACTTCTGTGGTACATGCAGGGTTACTGGAGTGACACAAAATGGTGTCACATGCACTGAGCCACCACACCTCAGGTATGCTACTCGTAATCTCGAGAATCATAGAAATTTAAACACAATTTTTATGCCCACAGGAAAAGAAGATTCAGAAGATGATGAAGAATGCTCCATTGAGATGATTCAACAGCAACTGAATGATCTTCTAAAGCAATGTCATGAGGTTGGTGATGAAAACAAGCGTTTGAAGGAGAAAGTGAAGGAACTGGAAGAGGAGAATGAAGCAATTAAAGTCAATCTGAAGGCCAGAATCGATGAGCTAGAATTGGAAAATGAGGTACTGGAGGTAAAACAGGATTTTGCTTTGAAGGATATTGACAATCTAAAAGAATTGTTGAGGCATTTGCGAAACAACGATTGCAATAAAGCAAGGGAGATCAAGAAAAATCATGCTCCAAAGAAAAATGCTGAACCCTGCCCCAACCTGAAGTGTGGCAATGCCCCTGTTGCAACAGCATTAGAGGCATCAGTCAGTAAGTTAAATCGCACTGCGATTCTTCCTTCAAACAGGTTAAATGAAATTTTAAATGCTCATCCCTCAAATCCTGATAAACTTGGTCTTGGCTATATTGGGAGTAAGTTCGATGGTAAACCTAATCCAAATCGAAAAATTAATTTTGTGAATAATACTGTCAAACCTACTCCACAACATGTTGCCTCACAGTCTTATACAAAACAGTTTGTGCCAACTTGTCATTTCTGTCACAAAGTAGGACATGTTAGGCCAAAATGCTTTAAAAGATGGAAATTGATAAATAAGAGTTTAGCATATCAATCATCCAATTCCGCTGCATGGGATCACAATTCCCAAAGAAGATACTCTGATAATAAATGGATGAATAAGTTTAATGCAAACTGCTTTCCTGCTATTCTTTCTTTAAAAGCATGTACTACGAACTCTTGGTACTTTGATAGTGGTTGCTCCAAGCATATGACAGGTGTACCTGATCACTTAAAGAACCTGCAAAATGTGTCTGGTGGACAAGTTACTCTTGGTGATGGAAACAAGGCCGTTGTGAAAGGAGAAGGTAACTTGGATGTTGGAGGATTACCTAACCTTGACAACGTTCTGTATGTAGAGGGTTTGAAATCAAACCTACTCAGCGTAAGTCAGCTATGTGATCTATACGACTCAGTGTTGTTCACCAAGCGTAAGTGTGAAGTGTTTGATCGAAACCACAGGTGTGTTCTATCTGGTTATAGATCCTCTGATAATTGTTATAAAATTGATCAAACTGACCAAGTTGAACAGTGTCCCCTCGCCACCTCTGATATCACAGATATGTGTTATCATCGACTGGGGAATTTGAATTTTCAGGATCTAACACGAAATATCAATGCATGTTGTGTGAAAGGTGTTTCCCAACTAAACTCCAATACACCAGATTTATGTGGTGAATTTCTAATGGGGAAACAAACTGAGAGCATTGGAAGAGAAATACCAGAAGACAAAATCACAGAAGTATCAGTGCCGACATCTTATGTCACAACTGAAGATGTTATCACTGGTAAAGAAGGTATGAAAACTTGCAATAAGCCCAAGGTTGACTACCAGGAAATAGTCAGGTATGTCTATCTCACTTCCACTTTTGAACCAAAAAACATCAAAGAAGCAATTCTTGATAAATTTTGGGAGTTAGCCAAGCTTGAGGAACTTGAGCAGTTTTCTCGAAATGACATGTGGGCACTGGTTCTGAGCAATGACAAGGTAAAGCAACTAGATGATGAGATATTTATCTCACAGAGCAAATATGCCAAGAACGTGGTAAGTAAATTTAGGTTGAAAAAGGCAAAGCCTTTAACAACACGAATGACCTCAATTGAGAAGTTGGGACGAGATTGTGAAGGCACAGACGCTGGTTCCACACTATACAGGAGTTTGATAGGAAGTTTGTTTTATCTTTCTGCTAATAGATATGATATCTGTTTCAGTGTAGGTATTTGTGCTAGGTACCAAACAAGCCCTAAAGAGAGTCATTTGAGTGCTGTAAAGCGCATTATCCGATGTGTTAGTGGAACACACGAATTGAGAAAATGGTATTCAAAAGATACTAACAATTGTCTTGCAGGGAACAGTGATGCTGACTGGACAGGAGATGTGGATGACAGAAAAAACATCACAGGAGATTGTTTCTACATTGGTAACAATTTGGTATCTTGGTACAGTAAGAAACAAAATTCCATTTCCTTATCTAATGCTGCGTGTGACTACATAGCTGTAGGTAGCTGTTGCACTCAACTCTTTTGGATGCAACATATGTTAAATAACTATGGCTTTCGTGAAAAAGAGTTACATGTCTTTTGTGATAATGAGAGTGCCATAAATATTTCAAAAAATCATGTTCAGCATTCTCGAACCAAACACATAGATCTTCGACACCATTTCATCAGGCAATTAGTTGAGCAGAAACGTGTGACTATAGATTATGTGTCCACAGACAATCAACTAGCTGATATTTTCACAAAGCCTCTTGATTTCCTTAGGTTTGATTCCTTGCGTAAAGCGCTTGGAATTTGCCATGTGCAAAACTGAATTTTCTATGATAGTGCAATTAATACTTGTGTCCGGATTGCACTTGATTTTTTTTCGGACATTATATGTGTCATCTGCTCATGTGACATCATTTTTGGGAACAGTAATGATGGGAGTTTTCATTTTTGACTAATGGTTGTGTGTTAGTTTTTGTGAATTAATTTTTGTTTCCACAGTTAGCCATGATAGAAGTGTGCTGCCCCCTCTATCGGGAGTGATCAATGTCTATGACCTCATTCATCTCAAAGATCATACCTCTATTGGGAGAATTATGCTACCGCATATGCATCCCTGACTTCTATTTAAAAGCTATGTGGATTCTTGAGGAGGTTGCCCTCCTAATGTTTGCTTGAACATCATATCAACAAAAAAGGGGAGGAGTAGAAAAATAGTCCGATTAAAAAAAAAAAAAAAAAAAAAAAAAAAAGGGAGAAGAAAAAATAGTCTGAATTAAAAAAAAATAAAAAAAAAATAAAAAAAATAAAAAAAATAAAAAAGAGGAAGAAAAAGTTGGGATGATATTCAAGCATATATTAGGAAATTCTTCTTGAAGTCCACGATCGAATTGCTGTGCTAATCGCATACGCATTCATAACCCTAATAAAATTACCTAAATTATGGTTTCTTGAGTATGGTCATGGGGTTATAGTTATATCGTGCATCCAAGAGTTTGCTAGGTGGCCTTCTATTGTGATTTTCTTTAAGATTATCTAATTAATTCATGAAAACCAAGCCCTCAACTTTTAATCTTGTGATCTTCTTGATTTTCTTTTCCTTAAAAGATGTGATTTTTTCCTTTTTTTTCGTTTTAAATTTTTTTTTTCTTGAATTTTTTATATATGGGCTTTGTGAATTTTTTTGGCTACTAGTTGTCTCTGGCCACGTGGCTATGGCCATGTCATCTGCCATCTCTATTTTTTGATGTTTCGTGTGGAGAATATCTTGTTTGTTTTTTGTCACGGATTTTGTGGGATATTCTTCTGATTTGAAAATATCTGGTATTTGAAGAGTCCTCTCTTTTTCTGCCTCTTTTCTCGGTCCTTGTGCTTTAAATATCTGCCCCTTCTAGGGTTTCTGAGTTTATTGTGGCCTCTGGCTGACTGTTGACACATGGCTGTCTTGATACGTGATCTGTTTGAATCTCCGAAGAAGCGTGTGGGAATATACTTCTGTTTTATCATGATGTCTGTGGGATCTGTTATCATCCTATCTTTAGGGCTTCTAAGATTTCTCAATATTTCTTATACTCGACCTCTCTCCAATATCTCTCTATGCTTTTCGAAAGCTACTCGTTTCTTCTCTTTTTTGTGCTCCACAGATTTACTATGGAAAGAGAAAAATCGGTCGAGGGGTCTGAAATGAGGAAGCACAAACAACTGTGCATCGCCGTTTGACAAGAAGCCTGGAAAAACGTCAAAGTCTGTGACGACAACAGTGGTCTCTGTAGTTCTCGTTTCTCTCATGGCCACAATTCCGGAGCCTATACTCACACATGTGCAGTCACCAGCCTCAAGCTCCAAATAAGATGTTGTCTCTGATCTGCTGGACAATATTTTGGTTGAAAGTGATCCTTCCATGTCTAAGGCAGAAGATGTTGGTGGTGAAGACCATGTCGCAATTGAAGAAGCTACTTTGCCGGCCTCAAAGGAAGTTTGAGAGCAATTATGGTCTTGAGGATGAGTCATACGCTTCGAGTGGCCACCAACCTCTTTCAGAGCAGACTTATGGTGCCTTTACTGCCGTACATCCAACTAGATCTGAGTCATCAGAATCTTCACCAGAGTCCTAACTCTCTGTTGATTCTCCGTTGATGGGACTCGCGGTTACTTGCGAAGGGAAATTTTTCAATGTGGCTCCTGAATTGAATAAAGATTTTTACCGGTGTTTAGTCCCTTGTGTCACGTACACCAAAGCCGTTGTGATCACTGTATGCTGAGTTTCCCTGAAGCGTCACTCATGCTGTTTTTATCAACATTGGGGAGTACATCTATGCTCAAAACGGAGCTCTTGCTAACTCTTGCACAAAAAGTTGGAGTGTCTGTCTTTTCCCTCGTTGACCTATCACTCACTGTCACAACATTTCTCAGTGAGAACTTCAGCTTCTATGCCTGAACGACGCCACACTCCATCTGCCTCGCCTGCTGAGAAGAAGTCCAGAAAATCCTCAAAGAAAGTTCGCCCTACTGCTGTGGAAGTCTCTCCTGTTCCCGTCACCACAGATCTGGACCCCGTCTCTACTCCGGTGGCTTCACCTTCACCAAGTCTCCAGACAAGTGATGTGCCTGACCCTGTCGACACCGACATGGCTGATCTTGACGATGATCGACTCTCTGCAACCCCACAAGATGATCTGCCCTCAGATCCAGAGGTTGCCCCCCGCAATGTTGAGTTTCCTGTTCCACTCCGACGCTCTAATCGAAAACACGAAGGCCCATCTGTCTCCACTCCTGCCTCCGTGTCTGAAGGTCAACAATCCTCTTCTTCTGAGCCTATTCCTGAGGATGACCCTTTGCGTTCTGAATCCTCTGATTCATCTGTGGGCTCTCAACTCTCTGCTGACAGTCCATCGTGCGAAGAAGGCTCCAATTGTCTCTGCCTCTATTCCGCCGCCAGTTGATGTGGTCACCAAGGATGAGCTCACTCGTTTTCAGGAGTCTATCCAGGCTCAGCTTGCTCAGGGATTTTCGTCTATTCAGGACCAGCTTCTTAAGACTTTGCACAGTCTGGTCAGAAAGGGGGAGTAGCAACAACTCCAGATGCAACTCTGCATGCCCCCGCAAAAACTTCAATGATGAAGCAGCAGTCCACAACCGCAAGGCAAAGCGTCCAACAGTTCTCATGATAATGATCAGCTCTCCGACTATGATTATTAAGGGAAGTTTCTTTGAAAAACTTTTTTGTTGTCCTTTTTGAACTGCTTAAATTTATGTCTTATTTAGGACTGTTATAGTTATGATTACTTTCCTGCCTTTTGAATATCACCTTGGTTATCTTTATTTTGTGCCTTGGGCTTGTTTTTGATAACTTTGTGCTGCAAGAAATTTCTCTGTTATAACATCTATGTGTTGCAACTTCTGTTGTACTAACAGTATGTGATGCAGGGGGAGTTAATCATTCCTGCAAAGAGAGAAAATCTCATATGCAGGGGGAGTTCTTGTTAAATATGGATTCTGACCAATCTATGCCAAAGGGGGAGATTGTTGGCGCCAGATTTCCGACTATTGAAGATCGAGGAAATCCGCCGAGTTTTGGAATTAAAAGATTGGCAAAGATTTGTTTTCCATATTTATTTTGGAATTTATTAGAGTCCTATTCTTATATACTTCTATTAGGACTTAGATTTATTTCCATGTATTTTATTCTAGTTAGGTATCTTTTGTACTTATCTAGAATAGAAGTAGAAATCAACTAGGATTCTATTACCTAGTTAAAACGATTTCTTAGGGCCCAAGTTAGGTCTTAGGGCTTATTTTCGTGGCTATATAAGCCTCCAAGACATACAAGAACCGTGTGCATTATTTGGGAGAAAAACCTCTTCATAGCATCGAAGTTTTGCCAAAGGCGTTCTGCGGAGCAGGACTGTGCCATCGTTGCACTGTGCCATCGCTGTGTGTGCCAATATATACAGATCTGCTGTATAGATCTCAAGGGAGATCAGCCGCGTTTCTGAAGGGAGTTCAGGCCTGAAGGGAGTTCGAGGCACGCGGTGTGGAGCTGCTGTTGGAAGAGACACGGAGTTCAAGTTGTGTACAAGAACGGCATATTACATAAAGAGGGAGTCTTTAGTGTTTTTAATAAGTCCTATTAATGTACACTGTAAATCTGAACTAGTGAAATCGTGTTTGCAGGTCCACGTGGATGTAGGGCACATTTGTGTCCGAACCACATTAATTTCTTGTGTTCATTTATTCTGCTTTTAGTAGATTTATAACTGTGTTAACACAAGAATTATAGTTGTAACTGAATACTGTTTTCACAACTTAACTGTTACAACTTAGGTTAATTGATTTTTATAGGCATATAAATTTACAGACCGTGACATCAAACTAACGATAAGTAATGAACTTACCAATAGTGACATTGAAAATAAATAACTAATTACCAACAAAAACTTTGACGATAAACTGATTAATATAGCCCATTAATCATTCATATGCTTGCATAATTTAACGGTACATAATTTGAACTAAAATTACATTAAAAAAAATGATAATTAATGCATTAAACAAGCCTCTAAGCATGCACCTTAAATTATTCATGATTTTACCCGACAAAAGTTCACTCGTTAACAATTCACAAAATATATGTACAAAAGTTTGTTCTATGCTACACTCACTGAATTTCAATGTGGTATATCATATTTCACTACACATGTGTATAGATTCATACATATATTACATGCAATAATATATATATATGAACATGAAGTCCTAGGTTTAGTGGGGCTTTATAGGCTAAAAAGGCTATACATATGTTCTATCACGCGCAAAACGACGTATGGAAAAGACTCCCATCAAATAATTCATATCCTCATGTTATTAATCAATGAAGTAATCATCATCATAATTGCCTTTTGCATCTCTCAACATCCAAACATGTTCTAATTTATTTATAAAAAAAAATACATTTATATTCAAATTATTTATGAATGAGATAAATTTAGAAAACAATAAATCCTAACAATATTTTTTTAACTGCAAATTAAAAAGTTTAACAAATATAAATTTCCTTTGGACAAATTAAATTAATTGGGGGGGATGGATTCAAAACAAGGCCAAACATATATAGTCCAAACGTTTATCCAATCTTGTAAATTACACAAGTCACCTGCACAAGTCAACTTATCTAAGTAAAATTATTAATCATCACAAAGAGAATATTATATATATATATATATATATATATATATATATATATATATATATATATATATATATATATATATATATATATATATATATATATATATATATAGTTAGTCCAAATATAGTGAGAAAATGGAGGTACAAGATGAGTTGACAGAGCAGTACGTCCACAATCTTTCATTGATCTAATCCATATAGACGTTGTAAATCAATTTCATTTTACCCTAGTGTTCTATGACTCATAATATCTGCTCTACCAATATTGTCGGAATCGGACCGGTCATAAAATCGGGCGACCATTTGTATCACGGTTCGGTGGGGTTTCTGATCATCCCATCAATACCTAGTTTTTTTCTTTTTTCCTCTGGACTTAAAATCCTGGCTCATGCTAGTAACTGTCTCGAACATATTCTAACCTGGAAAATTAGTCACAAGAATTAATTTTTAAATAATAAATTAAAAAAGAAAAAGTGCAAGTGATGATGTACCCTGTTGCCATGCAGAAAGACTTTTTCACCATTTGAAATGACAAGTAAAAGATGCATGTATATATGGTGGAAGAGATCTTGTTTTGGATTTGGATTGCATTTGACAAGATACAAAATAAGTTTCGCACGATATAAATATATATCACGAATATATTATTAATTAATTAAATCTTTTCATAATTAAGAAAGTGGCCAAGTTGCACCAGCACTACATGAAAATCTACAAGATATTAGCTATATAATCTGGTAAATTATTAAACATGAATAATAATATTGTGGGGCAATGATGAAAATGGAGAAAGATGCAGTTAATTAGGTTGTGTTATTACACACAGCATGCTGCATGCGTATAAATTTTCAGTGAATGGACACTCGACTACTGTACGACTAATCGTACCTTTAACACGAGGATAAAAAAAAAAAAAAAAAACATGCCGGTTGAAAAGTTTTTAGTCAATCTCAACTCTCAACTCTCGACTATAAACCCGTAGACAAATTTTACGAACTCGATCGATCGAGCTAAAATATTTTTATTTTTTAGTTTTATTAACATTGATACGGTACACAATTTTATAACGTCGGCGCATTTTTATCAACCGTATCGTAACCCTGCAATAAAATTAGAGGCCACAACATTATTTTTGGTACTTAAATTTGTTTCGGATTTCCAAACGTACACATTACTGAATATATATTGCAATTCCAATTTCAGTTTGAATTCATAGTGAAGCATACTATCCGAACCAACGGCGAGTGCATGAATTTGAAGCGTTCGGGGCAGCGCCTCTGAAAAGAATTTTAGGATTTTTGCATAAAATATGACAAAATAAGAAAATAAGTAAAGTGAAGAAAATAATTTTATTTAGGACGATTTTTTTCATTAATTTGAATTTTGGGTGGACTCATTAATACAAATGAAGTGGGTTGAATACTATTACACTTAAATCTCTATAAATTAATATAGTCGGGACGAGGGGCGAGTCCACCCTTGGGCAAGGGTGGACTCAAGCCCACCCTCATTTTTTAATTTGCCCCCTATATTATACTGTTAGAATTTATTTCGTGCAGATATAAATTATTTGTGTCAGATTCAGTTTTTCGTTACTGTTGCGTGAAGAGTTGCAACAGTTCGTGAAGCAGTTCGTAAAAACAGAAATAAACGAGACACAAATTTTAATGTGGTTCGGATACAATTGTACCCTACATCCACGGGGACCTGCAAATAAAATTTACTAATTTTTAGTTTTACGAATACAATAATAGGACTTAATCGAAATACAAAGACTCCCTCTTTGTCGACGCCGTTCTTGTATACTACGCTGAATTATAAATCTTCAATTTGCAGCACGTCCCTTGCTCCGCACGGTTGAACTCCCTTCAACGCTGAATCCCTCAGTCGGCGGATCGATCTCCTCCCGAGATCTGTTTAAGCCCCTCTCCCGAAGAACCGATCTTCTTTTTGTATAGAAGAAGCAAACTTGTGATACTCCTTGAATCTTGGTGTCTTCACCACAAAGCCTTGAAGCCGATATATTTTCTATGAAAATCACGTATCACAATGGAGCAATAAAAACGAGAGGAAAAAATATTTTCTCTTGAACTTCTCTCGATAAAAAGAATACACTAAACTACGTTCATGCTCATTCTTTTATAGTCTGGGAAAACTCATGTATTAGGTTACACAAAGTTAGAGACGTAGAAGGAATTATCTTTTTAAAAGATATGGAATAAGAAGAGTCCATGCCTTATTAAAATATTGCCATCCTAATCTAATGGAAATTCCCATGCAAACATACAACCAATTAATGACAATAAAATATAAAAGATAATTAAGAAAATCTTTTACTTCTTGAAAAATCATACGCACACACAATGACTATTGGATAGTTTTGATGCACATAAACTCTTTTTGATTAATAAAATAGTTTCCTATATAAAAGAAACAATTAATGACAAATTAAAGAATTTAAGTAAACAAGGAGACTTCCCTTTTGTGTTTCACGGTACACATGACTTGTTGCACAAGTCTTTACTCATCCCTTGTTTATTAGAATCCAATTAGATTCTAACAATCTCCCCCTTTGTCATTGATTGATTCTAATCATTTTCTCCCCCTGAATAAAATGCCTGTAAATAAAACAATAGAGGATATAAGGAAACAATAAAACTAAAGATCATCCTCAGCATCAAAAGAACAGTTCATCATCATAATCTCTTTCAACAACAAAAGTGGCATGAACTGCTGCAATAGCAAGTGCCACAGTTTCAGCAACTGTTCCAGCAGTAGTGGCTTCGGGCAGGTGGTTCATAATGGAGTCAGCTCCCCCTGCATGTGCTTCCCCCTCTGTAAATGATCCTTAGGCATCTCCTCTTGTAAATGACTTCATTCTTCCCCTTTGCTTACATGGCTTGGTAGACTTGGAGGGCAGTGGAGGGCGACGTGGTAAATCATCCACGTGATAAAACACTCAGCAAATAACGTCAGCATTAGCTCCTCCTTTTATATTCTTGTGAAGTCCTAAACCAATTAATGACAATAAACACAATATTAAAAATGTGAAATTCCTTCTATATTGGAGATACACGTTCAGGTGATTAATATGGGGAGATGATTTATTTCTTCTCCAGTTATCTAATGAGATAACTAAGGAAAAAGTGTTTCTCAATTTGATACACATCTCCATAGAATTCCACTTGATGTTGTGGACTTAGAATCCCACCGAGATTCTAACACTCTCCCCCTTTGGCATTGATTGGTCAGAATATTTACTCCCCCTAAATATATGATACCTGCATGAACACGGGTTAGCAAATTCAGAATAACATCTGCACATATAAACTGTTGCAACAGTTTATCAAACAGTTCAGCCGATAGTGTAGACTGTAAATAAACCACAGTTCCAAAATTAAATCAGATAATTCATTCAGATAAGCACGAGATAAAAGGATATGCGGTAGCAGGAACAACATCTCTTCACAATGCTCATTATTTATCCTGTATTTCTGCACTATTCTAGCAACTGTCTGATGCACTGTCTCAACAGTTGTCTGAACTCTCCCTGTGTTCATGCCATCCTTACTGTTCTTTTCTCCCCCTTTCTGGGCAATCACCATGCATAAATAACTCAACATGGACTAATGATCTTGATGATTCGAGCAAGCTGTTCAAACACTTAACAAAAAGATCAAACGTAGAGAGAATTTTGAAAGTAAGTAAGAAGAATCACCATACATGACGGGAACACAAAATCACAAACTCACACACTCAATAACACACGATAATTGCATGCGAAATCAAAGGATAGTGATATCAAAT